>JAOVVA010000026.1:6378942-6396878 GCA_028565275.1 Leiocassis micropogon
CAAGGATGATCAGGGGAAACAGGATGTGCCTGAGCTCAATTTTGCAAAGGCTGTGAATACTTATGTACATGTGCTTTTTAATAAATTAGCAAAAATCTCAAGTAAACTTTTTTCATGTTGTCATTATGGGGTGAATTCTGAGGGAAAAAATGAATTTAATCCATTTTAGAATAAGGCTGTGACATAACAAAATGTGGGAAAAAGTGATGCGCTGTGAATACTTTCCGGATGCACTGTATATATGTAATATGTTCCCTTTATCTCCCATAAACATATTCAAGTACGTGGACTCGGCACTAGGTGTGTATGTATGTGACCCCTGACAACCATCATCATTTTCATTGAACGGGCAAATGCTGACCTCTTTCTGAAATGTCAGTTACTCCATTATTATCAATAGAACTGTTTTATAGAAGCAATTTCACACACATCGTAGCGATTTGATCACCCGTGATTACCCATGATTGGCTGAATCACCCCATGACGTATAACAGCACTCTGCTTATGTGATTTTGCTCAGTCATGCACAGTAGACATATCCATACGTCGAGGGCTGAGAATTCGATTCCCACCTCGGGTTGTCCATATTATGTGTGTGTGCGCCCTGCGATGGATTGGCACCCCGATTGGAGTCCCCTAGGATAACTCCCCTTCAAGGAAGCAGAAAAAAAGGGCCCTTTTGGCCCAAATTTGCTAAAGATTTTATTCAGACGTTTGTATCTGTATCTTTTCTCCTCCTCTTCCTGTGCAGACTGGGGAATAATTTATATTATTCTTAATGATTTCTGATTCAGACTGATTTTACTTAATGCATTTGCGGTACTAAGTTATATCTGAGCGTTAGCCTGCCGTGTTCACAAATTAGAATCAGGACGCCAGCAAGGTTAACTGACCCATACAGTGACGTTAAAAATGCTTCGTTTGAACTATCAATAGAAAAACCGATCGCACGAATGTCACCACCATTCTGATTTTGTTTTAAATCACGCTCTCTACCATCCTCTGCAAAATACCACCATGAGCAGCTGCCCATGTTGCCTAAAACCAAATTCTCAGAAGAAGCATGTCTTGGTCTTCACTCTCCCCTCTTGCTAGCTGTCATACAGTATGATTGTGTATAGCATCTTGGAAGGAGTCGCAGAAGGTACTGGTGTAGTTACAATTTTAAAAAAGCGTTAATAGTTTTATTAAAGCATAGCATATTTTCCTTACCAATGGAAGGAAATGCTATATATTATAAATAAAATGATAGAAAAAAAAGCTTCATTCTGTACTTATTGAAACAAATGCTATATCTCTGGATTTGCTAATTGCTACTAAGTTAAGAAGCACTTCAAGTTGTCCTGAAGTATCTTGGCGGACACGATTGTGTAAACCGTGAGAGATTTTGTCCGTCGGTATCGGAGACGTGACGGATCTACTCTGTAACCTCGTCGAGTTAAAAAGCGAGTTGATGTCAGACATTTCGAATCTCTGATTAAGCGATTGTATTGCACAGCTCGGACACGGAACTCGACATTTAAGCTACATCCTACCTCCTGGTTCTTTACAT
Source organism: Leiocassis micropogon (assembly GCA_028565275.1). Lineage (NCBI taxonomy): Eukaryota > Metazoa > Chordata > Actinopteri > Siluriformes > Bagridae > Leiocassis > Leiocassis micropogon. The sequence continues at coordinate 6,380,495 of JAOVVA010000026.1, forward strand.
ACCATGTACACAAAAGTGTATTTCTCATTCTGACCTTGTCACCTGCACGGCTTTGAATGACCTCACTACTTTTTCACTTTGCATTGTCTCGCCGTGATTGTCTACAACACTTCACGCTTTCTATCCGCCGCTGTGTTTTTGTTGGCTGAACAAAGTCAAACATGTTCCTAAAGCTCTGCGGCCTTCTCGTGTTCTTAATCCAACACCAAACGCTCTCGTATGTCGGCGTCTGCTTACCGTTCAGCACCTTTTGTTCCGCTCGTCTAGCCTTTTCACCCCAAACTTCGTTCACCTTGCATGAAGTTGCCATGTCATAATTCTTCTCCTCGATCATTATCCTCTTTCCCACTGATTCAGAACAGAAGAAAAGCTTTCTCAGGAACGTAAACCGAAATCAAATGCTCTTACTCGCTCCCTTTAGGACGTCTGTGAGTTTTTTCTGTACTTTTTATTTCTTTTATAGAGCAAACAGCTGGGTACTATTTACACCCTCTTAATGCGACCGATGGAGAGGGAAAGACGGAAGGGCCACTTTGAGGATTCCCACAATTTGTTCATCATACTCTGTTATCATTTACACCTCAACAAACTCAACACCATCACCATCAAAGTCTTTACGCTTTCATGGCGATCGTCATACATGAAACACCAGCAGAAAAAAACCTGCCAGCAGTTACTCTTTAATCTCTTTCCACACCTTTTCCTCGCTCTTTTCCCTGCTTGTTGATTGAACGCTCTGTGTTTGGTAATGGCTGTGAGGTTACATTAACGTAGAGGGCTTTAGCGAGCGATAAGGAGAGCGATCGAGTCAGTCATCCTGTCATCTTTACCCTTTTTCGCTTTCTCCTAAACGTTGTGTTGCGTGAAGTGGCCTTGCGCATGGGCAATCTCTTAAATAAAGAGACACTCTTGTAGCATTAACCAGCCACCGAGTACAAAGCACATGCTAAAACTTAATAGCCAGCGTATTTAATTTTAATTAGGGCGACTAATGGAAGGGCTTACATGAAAGAAGGGAACGAGATGATGGAAAGGCACGGCGGTGAAAAGCCGCCAAAGAGGCTCGAGCGTTTGAACTTGGATACGCTCTCTTTCACACTTCCTTCAGGAGCAATCGCTTCGCCTTTTCTTCACAGGCCTCTCAGAAGAAGTGAGGGGGTGGAGAAGCAAAAGGAGGGGTGTTGTTGCTTACTCACTCTGACTCATCAAACATCCTTATTGCGAGTTTAAAAACCATTTTAGCTGTTGGGAAACGTTCCCAGAAAGTCGATGTCTGCTAGGACGTCTTGTTATTATTACCCATGTTATTACTCATTTTTCGACTTAAAGGTGCCATAAAGGTCTCTTCATCTTTAATAAGTTAACACGGGTCTCAGAGCTCCATCAAATTGTCTTTCATGCACCTTTTTCATGCCTCAAACTCCTTCTGTTTGACCCCTGTTTAAGATGCGCTGTTTAAGTATATAAGCCACTGCGGAGCCACGCTTCTCAAGAAGAACAGCGGAACTGAGCACCAAGCTGGAGGAGGGGATATCTCTATACGAGGTCACATTAGGGGGAAATTTGATTGGCCAAATACCAAACAGTGCTAAACGAATATGAAGCAACAAATGGTTGATTTTGTAAAAACTTTTTTTGCTGTTGTTTGTTTGTATGTACGCACATACTGGTTCCCCCATATACTGGTTGACTAAAAAGTGACTTTACATTTACAGGTGTCGTTTAAATTGACCTAAACATGAAGAAAATTTAATTCTTGCAAGCCAAAAAAAATAAATAAAGTACCAAAGATCAGCAAATTGGTTGGATTTTCTGCATGGGGGATATTATAGTCAACAGTGTTGGAGGCGGGGCTTGTAGGATGACTTTCTCACACACACACACACACACACACACATTTATGGAATCACTGCTTTCTGGCTCACGGATTACATGAATTGTCTGAATAACGGATTACATTTTTGAAAATATAACTTAATAACTGAGTACTTCAATGGCGGACCTAACCCGTTAGATTACTCGTTACATCAAAGATACTTTGTAATGCGTTACACCCAATACTGATAGTCAATCACATCAATGCAAGCCAATCACAGGTGTCTGTGAACTGATTTATGTGGAAGAGAGCAGGCAGCTCTCTCCTTGTGAACCTGGTAAGCGTCCCTGTGTGTCTCAAAAAGAAGCCCATGCTACATTTTAGGATCAATAATATAAAAACCTAAAAGCATAAACTTTTCTAACTGTAAACATTTCTCTGTTTAGATGTCAATGCATGATAAATAAACATGAAGTGATTTACTTAGACTTAATTATTTAACCCTTATTGGTTAAATTGAGTAAAAGTGGAGAAGCTAAACCTACGATAAAACATAAAAAGCTAATTGAAATGTAGTATCCAGTGTGATCTCCTATTGATATTAAAACTGCATCTGTTCTGCATAATGTTTTATGCAGTTGACTGATAGTATAAGGTGTTTTTTTTTTTTAATTAGCACTTGAGCTATAGGACTTGTACAGGTTCATAATGCGAAAGATGGCTGAGAATAATAAAACAAAAGCACATTCTATAGGCAACTTGTTTAAAGATAAGCGAATCCACTTTTTCACTTTCTGTGTATCTGTAAACAAGTCACCTATAATAATATCTCATAGTCCTGTCTTTTCCGGTCTGGGGTGTATGTATGTGTATGGGTGTGTGTTGTGTTATCAGGGTTTATAATACCTCCAGGGCTAATTGAAGTCTCTATTCAACATGATGTGGATCTATTGTCTGAGCTGAAAGCGAGAGACTTCTTCTCTTGAGCTCATTGTTTGGGAATGTAATGAATTTCATGTGCCGTTGTTCTCCTGTGCTGTACAGAGAAATCATTTTGTGCCTCTCCTCATCCCCTTTTGTCGCCTCATCCCCTTTCCCCAGCTTCACGTCATCAATAGACACTTTATTCGCCGATCACTGGAGGAAAATGACATTATGAGGAGGCTAAAGAGTAGAGCTAATAATAACCAGCCTGACTCTCTCTCTCTCTCTCTCTCTCTCTCTCGCTCTCGCTCTCGCTCTCCCCCTGTGTATCTCAGAACTCTACAAAAACGGTCTTCAGAGGGCTGCTTTTGTGCCTTTCATCGATGTACTCAAGGTAAAGACAAAGTTAATTTATTTATCCTTTTATACCCCTTTTTGTCCCTCGCTCTTAATGTTTCCAAAGCTATTGCTCCAGGTTTTTTGATGTATTTTATACTTGGTGTGAAACACCACCCTAGTGCAAGCACGCAAAAACACAACACAAAAAAAGGCACCTTTGATCATACCTGGAGGAGAGATCGAATGAGTGAGAGAGAGAGAGAGAGAGAGAGATGGATGCAATTAGACGGGGTGAGAATGAGCTTGAGAGAAAGCTGTTTAATGATGAAGTGTGGGTTGGCTGGAATGAAGCCGCCTGCTTGCATTTCAAAGTGAGGCCTATCACAGACAGCACGGACACTCTCTGATCTGCCTTTTTTTTTTTTTTTTTTGTAATGTAATAGCGTCATTGTAAGCAGGTATTGGCATTATTCTGAGTAATTAGCACAGTTCTGACATGGGGCTTGTCATAAATAATCCGAGCTTTATTACTAGGCATTTTGCAGCAGCAGCCCACATTCTTGCACATTTGACATTAATGAATACTCTCAAGGAAGCTTCAGAGAGATGTTGTGGTTAAAGAGATGTCTCTCTCTCACATACACACGGACACACGCAATTATAAAAACTGATTATTAATAGCAACTTCATGAGACATCATTTTATATGAATCGTTATTACTACAGCATGACATGTTTATGGCTTAATGAATTGTCAGATTAAAAAAAAACAAGGCTGTACAAAGTTTTACACAGTCTGTATTTTTATCATTTATCATGTTTAATTTGAGGATCTATTTTTTCCCCTCAAACACAATTCTACCATTCAGTTGTAGAAACAACTTTGTTTTCTTCTTTTTTTGATAGCAATAATATAAAGAACATTAAAGTCAAGAAGAGATTTTCCAAGCATAGTGTCCTCACTGAAACAGCCAGTTTCAGTTTTTTAGGAAATTATCAAACCTAAATCACTTCCAAAACGAGATAAAACAAAAAAGCCTCATCCTGAGTTTGCTCTTTACGCTGTTCTCTGGATAGACAAATAATTAATGTAATCATAATTACATTACAAAAATATATTATATAAAATTTATATAATCTATTTTTGTTAATTTTAATATTAATATAATAGATAGATAGATAGATAGATAGATAGATAGATAGATAGATTTATTAATAATACTCTAGAGAAAGAAAAACCTATTTAAAAAAATCTGATGGTGATTTAAATAGTAAATATTAATATGAATGAAATATTAATATACAGACAAATATTAATATGAATTAAAAAAATAATAATTTGTTTAATTGCATGTTTTTGTTTTACTTCTAAATTTGAAACAATCCTAAACCGTCTAACAAACAAACAACTAAATATATTTTTTAGCATTTAGTTTTTTAACCTTGAATATTTTATACCTGTATATAGATTGTAAATTTATTGTTTTTTTTATTGCCAATTTTTTTCTCTTCACATGGATAAATTGACCCGATACGATATTATCATGATACCTATAATATAAATACATAATATATATAATACATGTCATTATATCACAATATAATGCGGATATGTTTTTAATTCATTTATGCATGAACAGGTTTAGAGTGTGTTAGAAGAATGGGTGTGGCCCGGACAGTTTATTAACCATACCAAGCGTTTTTTGGTGATCAGCATCAGCTGGTCAAAACCGAGTTTCACTGTGTTTAATTTGAATTTATGGCTTTATATAGTAATTACTGTTTTTGTTACTGTCATAAAACGTGGGCTTGCGTGGGCTTTTCACATGCGTGAAGACATACATGTGCTTTCTGTATGGTTGGACATATTCATTGATTTCAGCTGAATATTTACATGTTTTAAGTTTATATCCAGGTTTCAAATATTCTTTCAAACATATAAGGATTGCGTAAGTAGCACCGTGGTCACTGTCAGGTGTCTCAGGAAAGTGTTTTAATGTTCAACTGCTTGAGCGATCGGTAAAAAGCAGGTCACAGACTTTACTCATAGAAAGCCAGAAACCAGTCTTCCACAAATTTAGGTGGACATGAGATGATTCTTCCCAGGCTTGGGTGATTCTGATACACAAACACACACACACTACTCCCAGATGGTCTCACAAAGGAGCGAAGGAGCATGGGAGGTAAGGAGGCTGAAGGCTATTCAGATTCCTGATCAGGCAGAATTAACAAGGGTGACTTCAGGGACCCTAATAGGGAAAGAATGACCTGAAAGAGACACAGCCACTATGTTGGATCGGTGACCCTGAAGACCCGGGTGTCAGAGAGGACTCGTTAGCTGAGTCAAGACTCAGCATAGATTTTTGACACATCCTGCAATTACACATGGACTAGTATATGTAGAATTTATTTCTCAAAGTCTAAGAAAACACATCACTCATTTTCACTACTTGCTCAGTTCGAATATGTAATATATTTTTTTGGTTTCTTTCTTCTTTCATTTTCTTTTCACTCTCATTGCAGCACGTCTGATTCACCGCTGACCTTTTTACATTTTTAAAGCATCACTTGGTCTGAGGTCAAACCGCTCCTGGAGTTGTCTTTGAAATAATGTGGCATTGCCGCATCGCTTTCCTTTTTTTTCCCCTCCCCTCATTCAGTTCCCCAGGGTCAAACCTTTCTTTCTTTTTTTTTAAACAAAAATTTTTACCTGACTTTTTTTTTCCTCTCTCTCGGTCACTTGTTCAGGCAGCAGCATTACAAAATTACAGAAATATGATCACTTTAATTCAGCTTAAGTGTCTCCTTTCTGTTTTTTTTTTTTTTTTGCCTGTTCAGTTTTTTTCCTTGTCCTTTTTCCTCCTCCTCTGTGCTTTTGTTAGGATTAATTGGTATGTATGATAAACCAAGTATAAAAAAAAAAAATCAAATAATCAAATAGGAATAAATGGATGTGGAAGATGGCTGTGTGTGTATGTGTATGTGTGTGTGTGTGTGTGTGTGTGTATGTGCGTCTGGTGAAGGACTCTGTGTCGAGTCACAAGTATGATGATGGAGTGACATGGGTAGAGAGCGCTCTTCAATAAGTAGAATTGATGTTGAATGACTGTTATTGTCCCTCTGGCCTTTGGTAGGCCAACAATAACTCCTTATTTTTCATATTTTGTTTATTTTTTTTCCATTTCTTTGCCTTTTTATCCAGTACTTTTTTTCCCCTCCCTCCTAAACCAAAACGAACAAACCTCCATGATAAAGTTCAGTGCTTTCAGTGAAAGCGACTCAGCCTTGGTAGTGGTTAAGGGCTGCAAGTGAATAACGAAGAGAGCGAGCTTTTCTGTTGTGAGAAATCATGGCTAATTAGTAAAGGCGGTTAGCAAGAGCGGGCCACCTCGGAGAAAGATCTAATCCAATAAAGAGTCCAGGGTGAAGGGTGAGGGAGAGAGAGAGAGAGAGCGAGAGAGCGAGAGAAGGGGATCACTAGAAGGAGCTATCTCTTTCTTTTGACTGTCCCTGACATCAGGCTCCTTATCGTTCCAATACTTTCGGTCAGGGTCTGTACTCATCCTAAGAGCGTATAGAGATGCTCAGGAGAGTGCAAATCTAGCACTAGTCTCTGTGTTTTTGGGGTGGTCCAGGTCTTTTTTTTGCCTTCTCTAAAGCTGTGCAGATGTTCTAAAGGTTATGTTTCCCTTAAGAGCTGTGGACAGGGCAGTGAGAGGTTGTGAGAACGTTGTGAGAATGTTCAGAATGGCCAACAAAAGCCGGTCCATGTAAAGGGAATAGATAATTAGGCGTAATTAGTGTGTTCACATCTTGAACCACCCCCATCTCTCTCTCTCTCTCTCTCTCTCTCTCTCATACACATACTCACTAGTCACTTAATCTCTGAATACACTCACCCAAGACACACACACACACATGAAATCACACACCAGAGTGGTGAAAACACTTTGATGTAAGAGGAGTCGTCCCAGACTCAAAAGCATAAAGGCACTGTTTTAAGCTGTCTCTCGTTCTCTTTCTATCCCTCCCTCTGTTCCACCCCCCCTTTTCTTTCCTCTTTCCACAGTGGCTGTAAGACACACACAAATGAATGGACAACAACCTTTCCTCTCTCTCTCCCTCTCTCCCTCTCTCTCTCTCTCTCTCTCTCACACACACACACACACACACACACACACACACACACACCCCACACCCCCTTCTCTTTTTCACTCTTCCCACCCTGCATTCTTTGAGCCCCGGCTCAGTCAATTCTCTGCCCTTCTAAGGGGAGGGTGCGGTTGGGGAGGGGGGGAGAAAAAGCATCAAATGTTTTCGGCCGTCAGTAATGAGGTAGTGGACCTCATCAGGGCCCAATCGCCAGCTATCTTTGGCTTTTGTTCCTTCTCAATGGTAAGGCTCGCTTTGAAAATCTGAAAGGCAACTTGTTTTTCTGAAACAGAGAGAGAAACTGAGAGAGAGAGGAAACACACACAACCCAGTTTTTTTTCCCCTCCTTTTGTAAACTCTTTCCAAATTCTAAACTCTCGGACATCCAGGACCTTCTGAATAGGAGTGACTTGAGCGTCCAGGCTTCATATAAAATGAGATTTTTACGTCTTTATGGAAGTGTGCGCGCTGAAGAAAAACATTTAGTTCTTTTTTTTATTTTTATTTTTTTCATTTATAGACATTGTTTGATTTTGGATGTATGTAATATTAATCAAGTCAGCTGTAAGTAGAGTCTGCAGCTATGAGTCTGGTATTAATTAATTAATTAATTAATTAATTAATTAATTACTAGAATCACCTCAGAAAACCAGTTCCTTCCTTCATGATACTGTTCGCCAAGTCATAGTGAAAGCATCTTCGAACTTTTTTGTCATGTATTATTGCAATTTTTAATAGAATTTAAGTGTCTTTGAGCTTGCCATGGTTCTGACCATGGTCCAAACCTTCTGATCTACTGGAAATAAATGATGCCGGAGGTCAGAGGAGAATGGCCAGATTGGTTCGAGCTGATGGAAAGGTCACAGTGACAGTAACTATTCTCAAGAGCCACTCAGAACATACAGCAGGAAAACTTTGAAGCAGACGGGCTCTAGCAGCAGCTACAAACAAAATAGATCATTGGCCTAGACTTTCACACCACGATGACTGAGCATGATCATGATATAAGTTCTATTCCATGTTCGACAATCTCATTGAATCTGCTTCAGTACAATTCGATTCACAGCACCATTACTGTATGTGCTACTACGACAAAGTCTGACATGATTAAGTAGCCTCTACTCTATATGCAAGTGATGTGGATCAGAATTCGGCTAAGGTCTATTGTGACTCATTACACATCAGATGGCTAGTTTATTTAGATAGTAATCTGCTTATGATTGCAGCCTTGGCTTGTATGTCTTTTTCATCCGGTGGACCACTTTTTACCTGTTGGTTTCTCTTTCTGTGTGTGTGTGTGTGTGTTTCATAAAGGCCAAAATACAATGGTAGATTAGAGTTAGTCTATTAAATTAAAGCACTGAATGTTATAGTTAAGGACAAAATGTACCAAACTAACTTATAAAATCATGTAGAACTCTAAGTTAAGCATTAATATTGCGTAATATTCTGTGTCCGGGGGGTTAGCATCCTGTGGGCGGAGGATGACAATGAAGGCTTGAAGACGAAAAAAACTTTGAGGAGTTATAAATCTCTAATGAACCCATCACAGGCCATAATCATGCCATGATCCACAAGCAGGCACGTCTCATTATAGATCAAACTGCTGTCTGATTGTGTTTCTGCACTCCTCCCTTCTCACTCCCTCACTCCATTCTCTCCTTCTCTCCTCCAAACTGAGGCATGTCTTGGTAACCCACCACCTGTCAAGATACACTCATGAGAAAAAACTTTTTTTTTTTTAATAAATGGGAGACAAGGTGTCTGTGTTTTTGTGCGTGTGTGTGTGTGTGTGTAAGAGAGAGAAAGAGGAACCTGATTTGGTGGTTGTCGTCACCGTGCTGGCTGTTTACCTGGCGACTCAGTGATGAGGTCATGCGGGGCTGATGAAGCGACACACTCCCTTTTGTGTTGCGCCGCTCGCGGTTTGTCAGCCTGTCATTACACCCGATTCAGCCAATTGGCTCGGACGCGGAACTCTGAGCTTGAGAGAGAAAAGTTGACAGCAGCAGAGAATAGGAGAGGAGTGCAGTGGTGATGGGGGGAAAAATAGGAATATATCATTCGTGTAGTGATTGCTAATTATCCCCGGTTCAAGGAGGAGGGTGGCGGAAAATTCACTGATTTCATAATTCGCCAGATTTGAGGACTGCTTCAGGCAAAGGCCTCTTCGCGTTAATGCCACATATTATTACTCCTGTTAGAAATAATCACATGTCTTTTTCATCAGCTTTTTCTGTCTCCAAAATCTCTAGCATTGCGGATAAAAAAAAATAAAATAAACTCACACACAGGCTGGATTTAGGGTTCAGGTCCATTTTTTTCATCAAACTTGCACAAACATCTAAAGTATGGGCATGGAGAGAAGTATGAAGAGGCAATCAATAAAATAACATTCTAGTGATAGGGAGGGCGAAGGGCGGAAAGAATGCAGGATGGAAGGAAAGATGGCAGGAAGTAAGGAGAGAAGGAAAAAGGTGTGAAGAAAATAAGGAAAGAAGGGAGGAAGAAAAAAAATGAATGGAAGGAATGAAGGAAATATGAATAAGAGGAAGGGAAGAAAAATCAAGGTAGAGAATGCAAGAGACCGTGCGAAGGATCGAAAATGGAAGATTGAAGGAATAAGAAAAGGCAAGAAGAAAAGAAAGAAGGTGGGAAGAAAGGAAAGATGGAAAGGGAGAAGGAAAAAGAAGAGAAGAAAAGAATGAGAAAAGATAAGAAGGAAAGAATATAGGAAGAAAGGAAAGAAGCAAGTAAGGATGAATAAAAGGAAAGGAAGGTACAGTATGAATAAGACAACATGTGAAGAATGGAAAGAAAATGAAAGAAAGGATGCATAAAGGAAGTACAGAAGAAAAGAATATGAAAAACAAAGAAGGAAATAATGTGGGAAGGGAGGAAGGACGGAATGCATGAATGCAGGAAGGATGGCACGTAGGAAGAAAAGAAAGTGAAAGAATCCAGGAAGGAGTGAGACAAGGAAATAAGGCAAGAAAGAAAAAAATATGGTGGGAAGGCAGGAAAGCTATAAAATATCAGAAAAGGAACAACAGTAGGAAAAAAGGAAAGAAGGAAATTGAAGGAGTAAAAAAATGTGAGGGGAAGGAGAGAGACAGGAGGAAAGGAGAGAGGAACAAAAATAAATCATTAATAAAGGAAAGAAAGTAGGATGAAAGAAAGAGGAATGGAAGAAGAAAAAAATGCAGGAAGGAAGGAGAGAATGACCTGATTAAATAGAGTATAGCTGTGCTTTGCGATTTTCTCCCCTAGTAATTCAGTTAATTAAATTTAATTGACATTTAATTACTTGATTTAAACTGCAATGAATGATGTAAAGGTTTAATCCTGTAACAAGAAAAAACTGCATTTTAAGCCTGATCAACATCTCCTACATCCTCCTACATCCTCTGCGCACTCAGATTACACAGGCAGCACGTAGCAAAAAACTCACATATCGCTTCAGAGTTCTGGAATTGTACAGGTTAAAAATTATATATAATTCAGACTTTTGTGCACCAAGACACCGCTACTGAAAAAAAATGAAAACATGACTCTAAACATTTCATATGTAACTCCCGTGTGATTAGAATCTCATGACCGCATCGTGACTTTGTCTCCTGTATCCTGCTAGACAAGTAGATGTGCATTGGCAGGTGTCTAATATGTCACACTGTCACCCCCTAGAGGTAGGTTATATAATCCATTCGAACCCGAGGACGCTCGGTACGAGCAGTACTGTGCTATGTTGTGAAATTATATTTACCTGAATGCTGTTTAAGTGTTTAAATATTTGCGTTTGCCTTTTAGGAGAACTGCTACGTTGTCAGATTGGACACAGGATTAGATTACCGCAAGAGGGAGATGGAACCGGCGGCCGGAAAACTTTATTACACGTAAGTGCGGATATTGTAGCGTTGTTATACTGTGACAGCGTGACAAGTCATCCCTGGGGGAATAAAATGATGACCACAACAACCATGTGCTCTTCAATAGCTGTCCTTTCAGTGTATGCTAATGTGTGTGTGTGTGTGTGTGTGTGTGTGTGTGTGTGTTCGTAGGTAACTGATTGCCACTCGCTTCCATTCACGCTCACACTGTTTGTTTTGAGCCCAACATCCCTGTGCTATTGAGGCTCCCTGAAAAGCTAAACACAGCCACACACCACTCTGTGTGTTTGATGTGAGCACTTCAGACCTGGTTAATTTCATATTCTGTTCTTTCCCTTTCGCTCCCCGCAGATGGAGTGAACTCGACGCCGAGGTTGCCGTGAATACGCTCTTCTGTGAATTGGCGTCCAGACAAAACGATGGTACGCAAGTTAATTTCCTTTAGTTAAAATAAAAGACAGGCAGGATACGGCTGAGACAGTTTTCAGACATACACACGTATGCACATATACACATAAACACACAAACAAACATTGGGGTTTGGGGGTTTGTGTATGTGTACGTGTGTGTGTGTGTGTATGAGCATCATATTAAAGCAGGATTAAACACATAGAGCTTAGAACGTTCGTCCAGTCAGTTTAGGAAGGAGACAAGGAAGCATAGCAGAAAGAAGGAAGGAAGGGTGGAAGGACAGAAAAGAAAAAGCAGGCAGGGAATAAGTTGGAATGGATAGAAGGAAGGGAAGAAAGAAACGACGGAAGCAAGAAAAGATTGTGGGAAGGAAGTACAGAAGGCAGGCAAAAAGGAAATAAAATGAAAGAATGCAAAGGCAAGGAGAAAATGAAAGAAGGCAAGCAGGAAAGAAAAAAGTGGAAGGAAGACGAGGAAGAAGCAAAGGATGCCGGAAGGAAAGAGAAAAGGAAAGAAGATGGAAAAAAGGAAAGAGAAGGTAAGAAGGAAGAAGTGAAAAAAGAAAAAGTGTGGGAAGGAAGAAGAGAAGGGAAGAAGGAAGGAAAGAAGGAAAGAAATAATCAGTAAGGGAGAAATTTGAGAAAGGAAAGATGTACGGAAAGAAAAAAGCAATAAATGTAAGTAGGAAGGAAATAATCTAGGAAGGAAGGCAATAAGGCATGAAGGAAGGAATGAAAGAAGGGGAAGGGAGACAGGAAAGAAGGAAAGGATGTAAGAAGGATAAAGAAAAGGAAAGAATATGAAAAAAGGAGCAAGAAAGAAAGAGTGTGGGAAGGAAGGAAAGTAAAAAAAGGAAGGAAGGAAATGTGGAAGTGGAGAGATGGAAGGGAAGAAGGAATGAAGGCAGGTAGGAAGGAAATAATGTGGGAAAGAAGGAAATAATACAGGAAGGGAGGAGAGAAGAAAGGAAGGAAGAAAAGCAGCAAGGAAGTAGTGAATACAATCTCGCTGTAAATAGTGCTTGGACATTCATTCTGTTAATTCAACTTAGTGTTTTAGCATGAACTTGCAGTTTAGTCCTAGTTTTATGTTGGTTCTAGGTTTCTTGCTGTTAAATTGTTGTTGTTTTATTGCTTTAGTAACCAGACCAAGAGCATTGTGCGTGCAAGGCAGAGAGGTGACGCTAAACCGGACCTGTGGGACCATTGCTGATTGCACTTTCCAAGAGCTTTGTGAGCGAGTGAGTAAAGGCGAGTTAATGAAGACAAAAGATCATTTAACAAGCATCACTATGTTGTAAGATCTTCCTGAAATCCTTAAATCAGTACAGTGCTTATTGCTTATTACTGATTTGACTTGAGTTTAAAAAAAATCACACATCAATGACTTTTATTTATTTTTTAGATCCCTATTTTTCACATTTATTTGACATGTTTAAAGGTCGCATATTTGAACACAGGTCTCAATGCTCCCTTTAAGTATGTGTGTAAATGCCGCAGCTGAAAAACCCCTCAGATAATACATTTTTTCATATCGCGAATTTCAGCATTTTTGTGACTCCCGAGATCAGCAACGCAACAAGCCGGAGGAGAGGATGAACTTATATGAGGTCACAACTGGTAGAAAATCTAATTGGCTTGTTTAAAATCACGGCCAATACAAAAATATAAATTGACTTTAGAAACCTGCCTTCCAATGTTTGTTTTTGTACTTCAATTGGTTGTCTGTCAGTCATTTTATAGCCACGCCCCCAAGGCCCTGTCACATCCTCAGTATGATTTGAGAAGTGAGAAGTCGCATATTTATAGAGTTCTAATTTGTCTTTGTTAGAAAGTGATGACATGAAAATAGCAAAACAAAATTACCACAAATCATCAAGTACTTTGATTTTCAGGTGTTAATCGCGCTGAATGTTCACAGGAACGACTGTAGTGGGTTCTGAGATACCTCAGTCATTCACAGACTTATGCAGACTTATGACCTTTAAAATATTTGCACCATTCAAATGTTTTACTGCGGCTCAGAGTCTCAACCCTGTACTGTGCTTGAAGCCTTCCGTAAATGTCAGTTGTTTTTACACCTTCGTTTTATGAGAAATGTCACTACAAGTCCCTGTTTGACTTGTGTCCCCCATGTGAAAGTTTGGACCCAACATGTATCTATCTTTGTCTTGTGTTGAGGACGTTGCAGAGACACACTACTGTAACACATTTACCAGTTTCCCAGTTGCATGTTGTAGCTTTTTTCCTGTTAAAAAAAAAGTGGTGGAAAAGAGGAAATCAACATGCCGTTCTCTAATGGAAAGCCGCAGCGTGTCCTTCGGCCTTTTCGAGAGTGCTGTTCGCTTCCATTCGCTCTGTGTGTGTGCGTGTGCGCGTGTGTGTACATAAAGAGTCCTCAACTTCTTTATCTTCATGGACAGCCTAATGCAGTCAGGACAATGTCAGCATGATTTAATGTGCCTTCCATGTTGGATAACACACTCATAAACACATACACGGGTTCCACTGTGCACAGAGGGGAAAAAATTTATAAAAATATATAAATAATATAAAAAAGAAAAGAGGAAAATAACATGGCTACATAAAAAAGACAGTTCGGGGTACTTGAACAAGAAGAGATTCTGCATGCTGTTTGTCTCTCAAGGTTGAGAGGGAGCTCTCACACAAGTTTTACTCATGCTTAGAACTTCATTTAAAGGTGCTTGTTTTTGGTGAATAATTCCGAGAATGATTGTTAATTGTACTGTAACACATTTAATGCTATGTCTGTGTGTGTGTTTAAGCCATTAGGTGCCAGCGATTATCTGGAGATTGCGCGCCATTTTGACACGGTTATTGTCCGGGGCGTTCCTCGGCTGAAGGTTGCACTGAGGGAACAAGCCAGGCGCTTCATTACACTCATCGACATCTTATATGACCAGAAGGTGAAAGGGATAAACATGCACACGCTGTAGAGGACAAGAGTTCAAGGCGGTTTAACCTTTGCTAGAAACAATAAGCTATAGCAGGAGTCTATGCCATGTCTCATAAATAATGACTGACTAACTGTTATAGCACTCTCTTATCACAATATTATTATCATATTGAACTAAATGCAAGTGTACCTGGGTAATGCCCCCCATTCCTCTCCATGTCGGAGAATCTACACAGATGCAAATTTGTTACGACCTCTGGAGAGCTCAGTAGAGGTCGTTAACAGCTTATTACAACATCTTTTGGGCTCGTTGTGAATTCTGTCATGTTTGTTAGTGTCAGAATAGAAAATTTTGGCGGGCGCCTCCTGACTAAATTTTTCATAAACGGTATTAATTCTTAATTACCGCGTCGTTATTGAATCATTATCGGGTTCTTAAGCATTGGTATCACCTCTATACCTCCTTAGAAGGAAGTAATGACAAAATTAACAAGCTAATATTTTAAGGAAAATAGTGATGATTAAACACACTTGAAAGATATATTACAAGTAAAAGTAATGTTTAATCATTTCTGTTAATATCATAAAAAGTCTGATGGCAAATTTACAAAACATGTGATTTGGTCATTTCATTTCATTCAAAACTTTGGAAAATCTGAGAAAATTATTTAATAAATTTTAATATCATTATAATATTTATTCATCACATTCCATCAAATTCTATTTATAATAAAAGCAGCATTGTACAAGTTACTGTATTTATATTCACAATAAGAAACACATTGTTAATCACTGGCAAGGATGCCAATGGCATTCTCCACAACTCGTCTCACCCTAGATATTGGTGGTCACAAGCTCTACTAGTCCAAGTCTACTATATTGCTTCATCAAATAAATCCTCAAAACGAAGGCATCATTCAAATTCAAATTTTATTTGTGACATAAACAGTGATACAAAGTATAATATGAAGTGAAATGCTTATACGACTGCTGATGACCTCAAGATTCAAAAGGAAAGTTTCAGTGTGAAAATAAGAGAAATTACAAATTAGAAATATGTAGATAAACTTAGGATGTAAAGGACTTTTATAATGTATATACAGTACGTATATAATGTACAAGCAATAAAAAAATATGATAATAAAATACTGGAATAAAATAGTAGGAAAAAATGGAAATATAAAAAATACGTAATAAAATGTAAAAAATATAATAAAATGAAATATAGAAGAAATTGAATTTTAAAAGTTTTAAAAGAAAATTTTAAAAGAAAGTTGAAATTTAATGTAATTTAGTGTAGTGTAGAACTGTGTCCAGTTATGCGCAAGATAATGTGCGAATGTGCAGAATATTGTGCAAGGTTGCAGTTCAAAGTATACAGTACACTGGTGTGCAAAATGTGCAAATGTGCCATGTGTAATGTGTGAATGTGTGTAATGTGTGTGTCCAAGTTCAAAGTTCGCAGTTCATCACCAAGGATAAAATAAGGCATAGGCTTGTCATCATTGGTCATGGGTTCTGGTTTAGGAAAGTTGAAGGTACCATCCTCTACGCACTCCTTCGGCTCACTGTCATTTAATAGCTGTACATCTGACATATGTCCCATTCCTCCAATGTCTATAGGTTGGCGTCTATGTAACAGGATGGTATGAGGTCGTTATCATAATGTTAACACCTCGGTAATAGTTCATAATAGTCGGTAGCTTTGTTGTAATTTCATTCCATGACGGTAGCGATTGTACAGTTTTGTTATCGATGACTTGGTATAACCATATGTTATCTAACATGTAACTAACACGTTATTGCCTCGTAGCAAAATTAGCTGTAGAGTTGTTTTCATGTTGTTACAAACAAACAACAACGCTAACAAGCTAACAGTTTTTTAATTGAGTTACATATTAAGCACATTGTGTTTTCATGTCACATAATCTGCGGTGCAA
>JAOVVA010000026.1:6396978-6410299 GCA_028565275.1 Leiocassis micropogon
TTTCTAACCTGCTCTATTAGTGTTCTGGCTAGTCATCTCTCTCTCTCTCTCTCTTTCTCTCTCTCTCTTTCTCTCTCCTCCAGGTGAGGGTGGTGGTGTTAGCCGAAGCCCCTCTGTACCATCTCTTTGATGGAGGCTCTATGTCTGGAGAGGAAGAGCGAGATCGTCTGATGCTCGATGAGCTCGGCCTCGCTAATGTACGTGAGTGCTTTAACCACAAGGCCAGCAGCAGTTGCCTGTTTTTAAGTATTTCTTCATAAATAAGCCTGTGGACTGGTTAACAGCTCCGGACTACACAAGATCAGTCATATACCAACATACAACAGTCATATTCGAGAAAAAGAAAGTACGCCCTACTTCAGTTCTTTCTTGAACAGTTATGTGTTTCTTGTCGATGTCTCTAATAAAACCAACATAGAAAACATAAGTACCCCATTCCTAATTGTGCAATTGTTAAAAGAGTAATTAACAGACAGGTTTTACTAAAGAAGTGTGCAGGATTAATTAATCATCAAGAACTGTTAGTTCTGGAGCACTCCTGTGTATGTCCTCATCAGTGACACAGTTGTTGGTGGTTGTTAATCTGACAAGTGTTATAAAGCCATCTTCAAGATTACCATTTACAATAGGGATTATTTACAAACTAAGGAACTACAAGACCATTACCAATCAGTTTAAACAGTTAGACTGTTTAATGGCTGACAGATATAAAGAAAAGCCATCCCAAAAAAGCAATGTCATGTGACCTCACATGAAATTTTTTTTTCCTGACAGAGCAATCAGAAGATATAAAACCTAGTACACTTCCATCAAAGCCAAGTTTGTTCTGTTCAGTCATTTTCTGATTCTTGTTGTTTTTAGCCTTCTGGCTGCCACCGTTGAGTGGTCACCAAAGTGCACCATCTGATCCTCACACAATTTGGAACAGGTTTTATACTCCCTTTTTATCCAGGCTTGGGACTGGCACTGCATCACCATCTTCATCCTCATCTTCATTACTGCATTCAATTTCCACCCAATGCCCAAGCCCCAGCCACTGGACGCAGTGCTGGTCTACTAACAACAACAACAACAATTAGAAAAAGACTGAACTGAACAAGCATGGCTTTCATGTAAGGGTGGCAAGTTTAATATGTCCACATGTGTTGGGTTTTCATTTAATGCTACATTTAAAACACCACAAAACACCAAAGCTACAATATCCCTAATACACACAGTAACAATCATGCCTCTTTATCAATGCATTTAGGAAGCAGGGAAGCGCCTAGCGCTCTTCACAGGCGAGGAGGAAATTTTTGCCCTCCAGAGGATGCTGTCCCGGCTCACTGAGATGCAGACCAAGCAGTACTGGACTCAAGTCGACCAAAGGCTAAAGACAAAGAACTGTTCATAGTATTGGACTCTGTCACTGGCACGCCCTGTGTGGTGTCTTGTAACTAAAAGATTTGGTCAGTTTATATAAGGTTCATGGGTAGTTCATCAGAAATGTAACATGAGCACATGATCAATGTATACGTACATGTACTTCCACGATTAAATCCGTATAGGTATAGTATGTGTTTTATAATTAAGATAAATAAATAAGGGAAGGTAAAGAGCATCCCCTAGTGGTCGCCTGTTTGAGACCAGCAGAAAAAAAAAAAAGGTGTTAAGAAAAAAATATTTGGATCTCAGTACTCAAAATAAATCATGTTTCATGTGAAATAGATTTTTTTCAATCTGTATTTTTTAAGTTTTTTTTATTTTTTATTCTTATTCATGTAATTATTATTGTTCTGCCTGAAACTCATAACACGTTATGGAGTGTTAAGTTTACAATACCAGATTATTCTTATCGGATCACAAAGTATATTTATTTATGATAAAAGTCTAAAAGGACAATTCAAACTAGCAGGATTACTTCCAATATCACACTCTTAACTTTAACTGTGTTAATCCCTGTATTCCTCAACAGTTGCATGAACTCTAAATGAGTGCTCTCTGTTTCCTTTGTAACCTTTTGTGTACATTGGTGTATACTTCCTTTAGATCATTTCAGAGTTTCCTTCTGCATTGTTTCTGAACCACAGCAATGTATAAACACTAATAAAAAAAAGCTTCACTGCATGCTTGTTAGTTCCGCCTAGATCTTCATGAGGGGTTTTGTTGTTGTTGATTGGTGGTACATATCTATACACAGCATACTTTTGGCAAATCAGATTGCTTATATACTTCTGATGAGAAACACTATGTTTCCACTTTAACACGCTAACGTTCAATAGTGACGTAATGCGTCTGTTGATGGGAGTTCTTTTATTGTCCACTAGATGTCAGCAGAGGACAATTACGCAGGTCGCTTGTGCAAAATTCAACCATAATATTCCTGTGCAAGGAGGGCTCGCGCTCCTAGACAAAGACACACCGTGGAAATTATAAATAAAACGTTCATTGATGCAAAAAAACAAAAAAAACAATGCAGTTTTTAAATGCAGTAAAAAAAAAAAAACCCGAGTGCAGGGTTCTGAAGGTATTCTTGTGCAAAAGTAATGAAATGTACATATTGCAAACATATACAGTATGTATGTGGTCGAAAAGATGCACAGCGGATGCTATTGCACATGATCGCTCAGAATTTCAACAGATGATGTAAAAGTATGAAACGACTAAGGAGTGATCTCTAATCTCAAAGCCATTTGATATGCAGTCATGTGTCTCTGAATGTCACAAGTGGGTGTGTGGATATATTCAGATATCATGTCCAAAACATTTCTGGGCCGTCCAGTGTGTGTAATCCTACCTCTCTAATTAAGCTATGGTAGTTAGTACTATTATTACCCCTCTCACACATGCACACACCACATACATTTGATAATACTGGGTTAAATGTTCTATAACCTCGAACAAAGTAAAGATTTCACCTGCAGTCTCAAGTGTGCGTGGAGGAAAGGTTGACTTGATTATGATACTCAATATATAGGTGTGTGTGTGTGTGTGTGTGTGGTTAAGGGGGATTGATATGTGCATGCATAAGCGCGCAGTAACAAACCAATGTATGCATTAGACTTAAATTACACAATTAGTGTGCAACAAAGCTGCTCGTGTTAGCTAATAAATGCCTGAAGCTCATTACTACTGTATTACATCATGACTTTTTAAATGGTAATTGTAACAAAATCCTGGAAGGGATCTTGCACTTGACCCAATTTACACACCACCCTAGTATACTAGGCTCATTATCCTTTTCTTCCTGCTACAGATCAGTAGAAGCTGGTGCGCGCGATCCATCACGTGCGCAAGCCGTGAGTCATGGTGCTCGTCGTAGGGAACAAAGATCTGCTGGATTGTGAGGTCTGACACGACAGATGAACAGGACTGAATATTTCATCCAATATAATAGGTTGAGTATTATAGTATATATAGAAATACTATCATCAGCTTGACACAAAGGCTTAAATACAGTCAGATAACACTGCAAGTGCTGTTTCTTTATTTCTAACAACATGATGTCACATCTTTGGACACAGAAAGGGGGGTGTGTCAGGTGCTTTAAATGGGATTAAAGGGCCAGTGTGGAGAACTAACCTACAGCTGAAGTATTCAAATCAGCAACACAATACAGCTAAATGTATGATTCCCATCACCGTTCCAGATCTATTCCCACCATTTAAGTCGACTCTTCTCGTCAGATAAGCCTTTCCACTAGATTTTATACAGCCTGTGGGGATTTGTGTTTGTTCAATTCAGTATTACTGAGCTCAGGTAGTGATGTCAGGATTCAAGTGGAGTTCAGTCAGGGCTGGAGCTCTCTTTGTGCAAAGGGACATTGTCATGCTGGAAATTTTAATGCAACTGCATACAGAGTCAGGACAAGGGGTTGATTCCCACCTCGGGTGTGCATGCAGATTTGGCATATTGGTATTTACAAATTGCCCGTAGTGTGTGAATGAGTGTGTGAGTGTGTGTACCTGCAATCGATTGGCACCCCATCCAGAGTAAATCCCGCCTCATGCCCTAAGTCTCCAGGGATAGGTTCCAGGACACCCTGCATCCCTGTTAAGCGGTATAGACAATGAGTGAGTGCACACAGAGACCTATTATAATTTTCTGGCAACATCCTTGAGTGAGATCATCAGTTATCTATATATGTATATGGACACCTGATCATATACCTACTCTTATCTTTATGAGCAAAAGTATATGATCAGGTGTCCATATACTTTTGCTTATATAAGTAGGTATAATATAAGTGTTGGTATAATATTATATAAGTGTAGTAGGTATTATATAATTGTAGGTATATTCCACGGTGTGAACCCTTGACAGGAGCAGCCGAAAGTCCAACAACAACCTGTCCAGAACCTGAAATAAAATGCTCTTACAGTATTAGC
The DNA here is from genome assembly GCA_028565275.1 of Leiocassis micropogon. NCBI lineage: Eukaryota > Metazoa > Chordata > Actinopteri > Siluriformes > Bagridae > Leiocassis > Leiocassis micropogon. The sequence goes on from JAOVVA010000026.1 coordinate 6,401,346, forward strand.
ATGGACATGATGGCTTAGTCTTGCAACCTCCAGGTGCAAGAGTCTGTGTACATAGAGTTTGCATGTTCTCCTCGTGGTTAGTGGGTTTCCTCTGGGTACTCTGGTTTCCTCCCACAGTCCAAATAGTTTGTGTGTGTCCTGCGATGAATTGACACCCCGTCCAGGGTGTACACCACCGTGTGCCCTTAAGTCTCCTTGGATAGGCTTCAGGCCCCTGTGACAATTTATAAAGGATGAAGGGGTATAGACAATGAGTGAGTGAGTGAGTATTAGCATGCACAGTCAATTTGATGTGTTATTTTGTTATGTTTTGTTAAATACATGTCCAGTACTCAACAACATGAATATCAATATCTTATCAGATGTTTTTACATGCATAATCTTCATTCTCATGTATCTTGCACTATATTTGGCAGTCTCAGGCTTGCCTGAACATGCCCTCGTGTGAGTGCTTGGTGTTGCTCATGAGCCATGGCCCTTTAAAAGGCGATCCCACGCGCAGGGACGGGAGGGAGGGGTAGATGACGAGTTTAATCTTTTCTCTCGCTCTGTCTCTGTCGCTGCAGTCAGTCTTTTGTATAAGTTCTACAGGAGCTAGTGTAGCACTGAAGGAGGACGGATTGCTGTGTCTGATTGACTGTGCATACAGTGCAGTTAGATAAGAAACAGCACTAGTTCTGTGTTTGGTTTTGGTTCCAGATCGAGAGATTTTTTTTTTCTCTTTTGTGAATCATAGAGTAGAAAGGGAAGTCAAATGCTGAACACGAGCAGTGATGATCTAGAGTTCTTGATCTGCGAGTTTTATGTGTTGATTTCTTTTTGTAAAGTATCGTCTTTAATCTAATCCTGGTCCTCTGGGGAGCGCGTGGAGATCTCACTGAATGGGATGGTTTTAGTGACGTTGCGGCGCTCGCGCTCTCTCCTTGGCCACTGCGCGTGCGATATCCAGCTGCATTACATCAGTGCTCGGGCTGAGCGCGAGCGTGCTACAGAAGCGGAGTCCGGTGATCTGAACGGGTCTCGGTGAACGGTGCGCGCGCGCGCGCGTGTGTGTTTGTGCGCATTCGTGGTTAGACTATAATATTGACATCATCATCATTATACTGTATTAGACAGCCCTACTGAAAGGCACGTGCAGTCGCATGCGTGTGTGTTGACGCTCTGTGCAGACGCGTTCATGGCACACCACTTCGTCCGCGCGCCACTACGCGTCTAAACTTGCACCGGGAAGCTCGTGCAGCGACACTCGTCTACAGGTTCCGCGGTCTCGATGGCTGAGACAACATCGTCCCCCGAGCCTCTGCCCGGAATGGACGTGGCCATAGACCCGGACTTTGAGCCCCAGAAGCGGCCGAGGTCATGCACTTGGCCGCTGCCGGAGTCCAGCTTGGCGAAGCCAGAAGCCAACGCCACGTACATCATCCCTGAGGAGGAGGATGATGATGAAGAGGAGAGTGCAATGGCTGTCAGCGCGAACGGAGAAGATGGCAGGCCTGATGCGCAGAGCGGAGATCAGGACCAGGACCAGGCGGGATCGCAGACACAGGTGGAGGCTAAAGCGCGCGCTGCTGAGGTGAACGGACAGGGGGTGCAGCAGCAGCAAACCCCACGCAAGTCCTCGTCGCGCAGGAACGCCTGGGGGAACCTGTCCTACGCAGACCTTATCACGAAAGCCATAGAGAGCACACCGGACAAAAGACTGACTCTCTCCCAGATCTATGACTGGATGGTCAGAAATGTCCCTTACTTCAAAGACAAAGGAGACAGCAACAGCTCAGCTGGCTGGAAGGTAAGCTGTTTATTAGAATGCACTGTTGAAATGCATTATCTACCTTTTTTCCCCCCTTTCTAAAAGGTAAGCTACTCGTGCTGAGTGCCACAAACAAAACAAAAACAAAAGGAACACATGTTCTGGCGTGCGCGAGCGTCTCAAGACGGGCGCGCGCACAAGCTCAGGGACAGCAGGAGCGCCCGCGTGACTCAGATTCGTGGCGATGCATACTGTATGACATCATATGTAAACAAAACACTTATTCATGCCTTTAAATCTATGCTGAGCTCGTTTGTTTGAAGGATTTGAAAAACAGGTGCGTAAATAATTACTCTCACATTTTTCCTAAAAAAAAAAACACAAGGACACACAAATCAGTGTAGTGCAGTGAGGTTAAGCAGGGGGACTAAATTTCTAATTTTGTATAATTTAATGGATTAAGCACTATTGTTAACCTGTAATACCCTGCAACATGTGAACTGATAAGCCCCTCTCTTTCCTTTCTCTCTCTCTCTCTCTCTCTAACTCTCTCAGACCTTTTGTAGTATACTGGGTGTTGTGGATTGCATGAGATGGAAAAGGTCCTGAAAGAAAAACACAATCATAATTGTCTAATTATTGATGCCCCCCAACACACACACACACACACTCACGCACACAGAGATATATCCATAGGCATCTGGTGAAGAATCTGAGTTTATACTGTACGTAACATTATTATTATTTTTTTCTTAAAGCAATCCTATTTGTCCCTGCAGCATGGCCAGTTTACCTGCCTGGGCATGTTCCAGTGAACCAACATGTGCTCATATGTTAGCTGTACACCAGATGACTTATGTAACTGTAACAAAAGTCAACAGTGGAGAGAATTTCACACCTCACACTGAGTCCTCAAGGATCTTGGCAGTGATGATTGCTAGCTAGCTGACAAGCCTGATGATGGCGAGATATAAGCAAATTATAAGCAGCTTAAAATACAGGCATCTTTACTGTGTAACATAATGTTAGATAAAGTTAAGAGATTAGATCTGATTTGTTAGCTATTTCACACAAGTTATTAACATCTACAAGTTAAATTAAAGCATTTTTTGTAGCACCTACATAAAGCAGTATTGTAATGTCTGTGCTACTTATGCTGCATTAGTGTTTAAATCATATTTCACACTTTAACTTAAAACATAAGGATCTGCAAAAAAAAAATTGTCATTATCTTAAAAAAAAATAACTTTTGTAAAATTGTATTTTCATTTTCTTTCTATAGAAGGTATCACGCTTCCTATTTGTGTTATGTGTATGTGTTATGTCCATGCTGGTCTTCTTGACTCGGTGATAAGTTGCCTAAATCAAAAATCAGTCCCTTAACTGGATGTCCGAAGACAGGAAAAAAATATCCTTTCTTTAGAGATGGATTTATACATAGACAGCTATTGTGGGTCAGAACCTACAGCGTTGCAATAACAACCAGTGTATAAACAATATCACATTGGAGAAACATTGGAGTGAAAATGAAAAAGATTGGCAAGATTGGCAATAAATAAATAAATACATAAATTAATAAATATCTTGAATCATAGGTATTATCAAAACAGATATTGGTTCACATGTTGGATAGACTTTTACCATTTTCTAATTGTTTTATTGTTAATGTTAACTACTGGACTTCATGTGTTAAAAAAAGATCAAGAGTAGCTATACCCTCAGAAATTCCTGCACTGATCAAAACAATACATGGAAGGCATGCAAGAACCACAGAGTCAACACTCTTCCCGTGGTGCACACACGCCAGAGTAGCCTTTACATGCATAGAAAGCAAGCGTGGGGGGGTCTATATGCTAAGCAAAGTGCCGTGTCCCAGTAGTGTCTGGTAAGGTTGAGGTCATCTTTGCTATCCTTTCAGTATGGTCAGGTCACATTAGAGATCACAAACCACCCTAGGTTCAGACGCTTTTGTTCTCTGTTAGTGCCTGAATGTCCTGTTTGTTCCAGGAGACATTCCTGTCTAGAAGGTCTAACAGACTAATTAAAATAAAAAAGTGCATGGGTGTATGATCTTGTACTTTTGAGGTGTGTATATTAATCTCAAAAGATGTGTATTCTGTATGAGTCCCTCGTGCATTTTCAAATTAGTGCGAAGCGACATTACAACATGTCTAACATGCATATCTAGACGTCATGACATAACGGACTTTCCTTTGTTCTGCTGCGGATGGAAGGGAAGAAGAGGGGGATGGGGATGGGGTAGGACGGTCAGCGAAGGTAATAATGCGCTGCTCATAAACTCCCAGTCGGCAGTCCGTGAAGAAATGTGGAGCTGTGCAGTGTGGAATGGGCTTCTTATAAAGCTGTAACGTGTGCAGTGAGTGTCAAGAACTGGATGGATTTGTGCGAGTGAGTCATGACTTCAGGTTTATGATAAGTTCTTCATCTAAAGGTGAATTTTTTCGCCTGATCCAGTAAAAAAAAATACGAAAGGGGCTTCTGATCCGTATGCTCATAAGTAAATAATGTGTTCCTTTGTAGCATCATGTGATTAGTGGGTTGTTGCCATGGTTGCTCATGTGTGGTGTAAGTTCACGAGAGGGTGAGGTGGTGTGGGCGCCTCTCGGGCTGGCACTGCTACCACAAAGCGTTAATGTGTGTGTGTGTGGGGTGGGAAAAAAAAGGTGAGCGAGGATGTTTCATCATCAAGTACAGTCATAGGTTAGTCAGATGGTCATGTGTTGCCATGGTAACCCACAGATCCTAGGACGTTACGGTTACATTTCCATCGAAATGTTCAAACAAATCTTGAGTAGATTTCTTGAGCAGTGCCTCCCATCAATTATGACTGCAATTACTCAGAGTAGGGGGAACAAGATGGCAGTGGACTATGTCAACACACTCACACACACTTTAAGAGAGATTGAAAGTCAGATAATTAATTGCATCATGTATTTTACCAAGCCACCAATATTTCCATGTCAGTCAAGCTTGAACCTGTTCTGTCTCTAATATTAAGGCTTGCTCATGTGCAAATTCAGAATTTGCATCAGCACTGATGGCTGGTGTGTTGATATGTGTGTGTACTGTATGTGTGTGTGTGTAGACATATTTCAGTTGCCCCAAATATGCAGCTTCACGGTTTCCGGTTGGATCCTGAGCTCCCGTCACTATCTATATAGGGTCTCTGTAAATGCCCAGTTCCGGTTTTTAGTTTAAACTACCTCTTAACACTAGCTCTTGTGATGGAATGACGTCCCTACACTACGACTATGTCACACTATGACTGCTACAGTACGTGTCCAGTATTCCCAATATAGGCTTTGGATCCGAAGCAAATGAATCAGTTTCCCTCAATGTAAAAGATCTTGCGTCTGGTCTGTTATAACGACTGGGTCCTTCTCCGACAAGCCACAAATGCCTTTGCATATTTTTCATTTCCAAGGTCAAGCAACACTTTTGGAACGCTGCCCCTGATCTCTCTTCTGCTCTCCTCACCGAAGCGCTCTGACCCGAGGCTTTTGAAAGTTTAATTTGTTTCCCGCGCGACCTGTCCTTTCCAATTAAGGCTGTCTGCCACGGAAGTGGTGCCGAGCACAGGAGGCTAAATTGTTCTTGATTAAAAATTAATTGACTACAATAAAGCTGGCGTTCTGTGTCAGGAGCTGCTCGCTGGGAAAAAAATAGAGCTCCGGATTGAAACACATTAGTACCAAGTACTCGTTGAATACTTATCCTAGCTTTTAACTGTGACATCTAGTGATCATATGGGAACATTAACTCTTATGATTGCAATTAGCTTATCCTAAACAGCTCAGCGAGCTTCTTCAGACAGATTAAAGGTCCATTGTGGCCTCTTCAGGAAAGCACTGAACTAAGCAGAGCTGGACAAAGAGAACAATGGGACGAGAACTCTGTGTTAGTCTTGAGATTCACTATGTTTGCGCTGTGTTCCCCGAGTTTAAGATGTTTATCAAAGACGTCGTTAGTCCGCTCTCTTGTTCTTGGGATCCGCAGCATTCGCGTTGGCTTCCTTTTCAGGAGTCTGCTAGAGCCTGGTGCTGCTCTCTGACCAAACAAGTGGCTGTTTTATTCACGGCAGCCGTGTGCAAGTGAGATTTGACAGTCAAAACTGCTGTAATGTATACATGAGCTGTCAGGTGGAAAGGTATAGGGGGATTCCCTACGTCCCTTCGAAATTGAGAACGAGTGTATAGTATTCGCAAGGTTTCATTTTAAACTGTTTGTGCGAAGAGGACATTTTTCCTCCTAAATGCTATCCGAAGCCTAAGCTTTATTACAAACTTCTCCATGCTTAGTGTTTGCACACCTGTCCTAATCAAAGCAGCTCAGACGACTTGTGAGAAGGCGTGCACGAAAAAGTGCAGCGTCAATACTCGGGCTGAGCTCCTGCAGTACGTTAGAGGATCTTATGCTTCACCAACAGGTTTGTGCCTGCGACTCTTATCAGGCGCTCGAATCTCGATCGAACAGCAGAGATCTTACAGCTTTGTGTGGTTTTTTTTTTTTCAGTTTTGTTTCATTCTACTTATCCTCCCCCCCTGCTCTCTCTCTCTCTCTCTCTCTCTCTCTCTCTCTCCTCTTGCAGTTTGCGCTGCACGGTTTATGAGGGCATGAAATTGCTCCAGAGCTCCGAGGCATATTGAGTCCTGGCTTACTCAGAATACTATCGCTTTTTCTCTTTCTCTATTTCTTTTTCCGCATGCCTGGAAATAGCTGATCTTTTAGCTCACACTCTAATTGCGATTCCTCTAATGTGCGCTGCTTGGATCAAGGCTGGGCTCTGCCTTTACTTCTGGCTTTTTATTTTTTTATTATTCATTTGTTCCAAAATAAAACACAGAAATGAAATCAGAGAGGTTGGATGTAATAAACTGCTGGGTAAAGCCAAAGACTGCACAGGAAGTGCTTTAACATAAATAAAACGCAGTATAGTTTAAAAGCACTCAGATAATAATCCTCTTGGTAGACAAGAAGTGTAGTGGAATGGAGTTGAGGAAACATTCCTTTTTTTTCCGACTCTCACGAAAGCAGCCATGACCTCTCGCAAAGAGCTGCACACATATGCGCACAAGTAAGCATGGGCAGCCTTGCAGAGCTGCACACTTAGCATGCATGCATGCATGCATGCGTGCATTCTAGATGTTTGCAAGCCTTCATGTGTGAAAAAAGGTTATAAACAAAGCCAGAGGAGATCTGCACTGGATCTTTAAGAGTACTCACACACACAGGATTCTTTACTTTACCATGCATTAAAGTAGCTATGGTGCAATGGCTTCTCATCAGGGTCACTGCCTTAAAGCACATTAATGCCAATCTGGTGCATTCACATTTACCGCAATGGAGGGCGCAGACTTTAGCACATTCACTTTCTCGTGTCTCCATACAACCCCCCCTGCCCATTAATCCTGCATGTGTTAGCCTGCAGAGGAGTGAGGCCAGACCAGCACAGCGTTCCGGATCATTGGTTCAGAGCCCGTGTTCAGGTTTCTGAATTAAATTAGATTTTCTTAATGTGAAAGTAACACTGATTTTATGGATACTGTTAACAAATCTCTGTGTGAGGGTAAATATAAATCCTGCCTATTGCGATATGATCGGTTACAAGTATTCGTTCTCGTCTATGATTAGTTAGAAACGTAGAACTGGAAGGCAGGAATTAAATTGAAGCCATATCACACGAGACATGAGTTCTGTACTGCTGAATACAGCACGGCTGTGATGCGGTCATAGGCTCGAGTTTCGAAGGCATCACTGTCGGACTATATCCAGCAATACACCATGAATTGAGGTCAATGTGATATTCCTTTTATACAACAGGTCTACAAACAGCATTTAGTATTAACACATTATGATTTGTTTCTTTATATCATTCCATGGCTGGTGATACTAACTTACTGGAACTTGTGGAGCTGGTGACCGACAGTTATCAACCGACAGTTAGTGTAATTAACATAGATGAAAGTAGTTTTAAATTTTTACAGGTACTATGTAATATGTACTATGTACAGTCCTGTAGATCCCGTAATTTTCTCTACATTTTCCTCTCATTCAGTTTTAGAATATCTAACTTCCGGGTTCCATGTTTAAATCCCAAACAGCGTTAAATAGAAAGCTAATGCAGCGTGTAGTGTGTACAATCCATTATCACACACCAAGGAGTAGATTGAAGAGTGATTTGGAATTCAGCCTTGTGTTAGGATCTAGATAGCTTTGTAGCCATAAATAAAGGAACACGAATGTTCAGAGGCATTTTTGGAATGACATACACAAAGGAGTCAAAGTGGGGTTTTTTTCTGAAGATGACATAATGTTATCAGATGTGTTTTCTTGCTGAAAATGCTTCTGTGACTAGTTTTGAATGTGGTTTTTGGCAGGCAGGTGCTCTCTCGTCATTATGGTGGACCGTACAGACCTACTTTCACCCATGCTGACAACTGACAGTTAACGTAACTGTCCCAGTAACGTCCCAGTGGGTGTTTCTGTCTCTTATAACCACTCATAGGATGCCTCTTGTCCAAGTGGGTGAACTGTACAAATCAAAAGACATTTAAATGACTAAAATGGTGAGGATTGAAGTGAAGTCAGACTGCAGATGTGCCAGAGGACAGGTCTGAGGAATCATCATTGAATCATATTGGTTATCGTTGGTTAAAGTGTCATGGACTTGGATTGGAATAGTGTATTTCATTGGAATACTGTAATACTGTATTCCTGTATTTTGGTCACCTGTCTCTCTGTTGCTAGTGCAAACATAGACCAATGCAAGGAGAAGAGCAGAGGAGAGTCCAGCTAACTGTACCAGCTCTAATGTGGTCAGTACCTCACTTACTGATTGTGGTCACATTTTCTTCTTTTCTTACATGATATACTTTTTTGAGAAAGGCCCAGTCTAGGATCAAGATTTTAAAAATCTCAGTTTTAATGCAGCTTTGTACTGGATACTGCACTGCTATTTGTCAAACTTGTCGCACCGAGAAGAGCGCCAGTAATTTCTAATTAGGGCAAACAAAAGGCACATTTTTCAGCACGCCAGCAGATCATTCCAAGATTTCTTCATGAGACCTTGTCTATTCCTAAAGAGTGACAAAAGTGAGAGTCCTTTTCACTAACACTGCCAACTAGTGTCAATTTAGCAAACCCCCCCCCCCCCCCCCCCCCCCCCCCCCCCCCCCCCCCCCCC
>JAOVVA010000026.1:6411730-6454220 GCA_028565275.1 Leiocassis micropogon
ACTCCCCCCCCCCCCCCCCCCGCGCCCCTCTCTGTCGCATATATGGGTTAATGTGCCTTTCCCGTCTCCTTCTCTTTTGTTTGTTTTGCTTTTCTTTCACCTAGTACCCCCCCACACTTCCTGCAGCTGTGCCGATGGTTCAGAGGTTTTTCCATGAAAACACAAAGGCAAAATAAAGCACACAACCTCAGAATACAACTCCTTCTACACAGTGAGCTGCAGACACTGTATTGCACATTTTGTAAAAACAAAAATCTAGAGAGACAGAGTAGTCATTTCAGGATGATTCCATAAAGGGATGGATGGTATGTGCCATCTGGAAAGTCACATCATTAGTTGAATGGAGCTGACCTGTATGTGATTAAAGTGAAACATGAGCTCAAAATAAATACACCTGTTCCTAGAAGAGAACAAACCACAAACTTCTGGGAAAATGTCTTATTGTTATTATTATTATTATTACTAAAGCATGAACAGCAACATGAATCCATTAGTGAAAAAGGAAAAAGAATGTGGCACAATGTGGTCAAGTGGGACGATTCCCACATTGTCAGGCTGTACTTAAGGGTGCACCGGAAGGTCCTGAGTTAAAATTCTTGGTTCCCTACAAGAAGGCTACACATTCGCTATAAAGCCAGATAGCGAATAGAATTAGTATCTATTAGATCAGACTATTTAGTAGTTTAGTGCACAGGGTGGGATTTAGCCGTGGATTTTGCATCTATTAGAGCAGACTATTTAATAGTTTAGTGTGCAGGGTGGTATTTAGCCATGGATTTAGTATCTATTAGAGCATACTATTTAGTAGTTTAGTGCTCAGGATTCGATTTAGCCATGGATTTAGTACCTGTCAATGTGCAATATTTAAAATTTTTATTTTTTTTTGCACAGAACGCCATGGACATTTAGCCATGGATTTAGTAGGTATTAGAGGCTTTATTTAATAGTTTAGTGTGTATCCATGGATTAAGTGTCTATTAGTGTCTACTATTTAGTGTCTACTATTTAGTAGTTTGGTACACAGAGCTGGATGTAGTTCATGGATTTAATATCAGTTAGAGCGCGCTATTTAGTAGTTTTTGCACAGGATGGGATTTAGCCATGGAATTCATAGCTATTAGAGTGCACTATTTAGACGATTAGTGTCTAGGATGGGATTTAACCATGGATTTAGCTGTGGAGTTAGTAGCTATTGGTACATACTGTTTAGTAGTTTAGTGCACAGGGTGGGATTTAGCCGTGGATTTTGCATCTATTAGAGCATACTATTTAGTAGTTTAGTGCTCAGGATTGGATTTAGCCATGAATTTTGTATCTATTAGAGCATACTATTTAGTAGTTTAGTGCTCAGGATTGGATTTAGCCATGAATTTAGTACCTGTCAATGTGCAATATTAAATTATTTTTTTATTTGCACAGGACACCATGGACATTTAGCCATGGATTTAGTAGGTATTAGAGGCTTTATTTAATAGTTTAGTGTGTATCCATGGATTAAGTGTCTATTAGTGTCTACTATTTAGTGTCTACTATTTAGTAGTTTGGTACACAGAGCTGGATGTAGTTCATGGATTTAATATCAGTTAGAGCGCGCTATTTAGTAGTTTTTGCACAGGATGGGATTTAGCCATGGAATTCATAGCTATTAGAGTGCACTATTTAGACGATTAGTGTCTAGGATGGGATTTAACCATGGATTTAGCTGTGGAGTTAGTAGCTATTGGTACATACTGTTTAGTAGTTTAGTGCACAGGGTGGGATTTAGCCGTGGATTTTGCATCTATTAGAGCATACTATTTAGTAGTTTAGTGTGCAGGGTGGTATTTAGCCATGGATTTAGTATCTATTAGAGCAGACTTTTTAGTAGTTTAGTGCACAGAGTGGTATTTAGAAGTGGATTTAGTAGCTATTACAGTGCAGTATTTAGTAGTTTAATGCTGGGTGGGATTTTGCCATTTTACTGGATACCCCCTGTATGAGAAGTTTTTACAAGTGCTTCAGTGGTGACAGCTCAAAGCATGTCTCGTCAACACTAGACAAGGTATTCTGCGTTTCGTGATATATTTAAGGGATGCGGGGAAAGAGGCTTAGAGAAGCAACCAAGAAACCACATGAAAAAAAAAAACCCTGGAAAGTTTCATTGCAATAAATCAGCATATGCTCTGCAGTGTAGAGCGGATTTTATCAGTGTGAATGGGTCCATAAGGTTTAGGGATGAAGTAGCAGTCAGGTGCCTGGTCATGTGAGCAGATCTCAGTGTGCGTCTGTGATTAGAAGAGTCAGTGAATCATACAGTAATCTGCTTGCTGCAGCTGAGTGCATTTGCCACACCATCACGTCTATGACCATGTGAGGAAAGAGTAAGAAAGACTTGTTACGTGAAAGAGAGAGAAATGAACTGAGGTCAGCAGATACAGAAAAGAGCAAAGGTAACAACCGAGGGCAGATGAGGGAGGCTCTTTATCAGCCCGATCTTTATCACTGGTTAATCAGACAGCTTGATGAGGTCACCAGACTATCAGTGACCTTGAATGGCATGTAAGACTTATCATGTTCACCTGACCTGTGCACGATTACCAGGTAGAAACCCGTCCTGCGTGATTGGCAGGGAAAGGGCACAGGTAATCTTTCTAAACCAGCCGTATAGTCCTTAGTGAGTTAGTCTAGACACTAGTAGATGCTAACTCTGGCTAGAGCTCTATCTCGCTCTGTTCCTCTGTGTTCAGAGTTTTTTTTTTTAAGCGATTGCCCATTGCCCTCCCTTTTCATACTCCAGACCCTTCCTCAGTGGTTTCGGGCTGTTTCTGGCTAAACTGTACGAAGAACAGAGGAGCTGACATGATTGGTTAGCCAGCACTCCGCCCCCTCATGTGACTGGCTGGAACGTTCAGTGGGCCACTCAGCGCAGGGGAAGTGTATGTAGGTCAGTGTGTAGCGAGGCTGCACATTGTGTGAATATGTGTGTGTGTGTGTGTGTGTGTGTGTGTGAGAGAGAGCGAGAGAGAGAGAGAGAGAGAGATGTGACCGTGCACCCTGGCATCCCTCCAGCTCACTTCTTCAGAGAGAGAGAGAGAGAGAGAAGAGGGGGGAGGGAGAGAACAAGAAACAGAAAGAACCACAGAGAGTTGACTGAGAGGCCTCCTACACTCCAACTGTAACTCACAGAGGGGGAGAAATAAACACACACACACACACACACACACACACAGCTACAGTATCTCCATGTGCTTTTCAGATGTATAATTTACATGAAGCTTTACAAATAGATTGAGCTTACACAATAATTTCCCCCCCAAAAAAACAGAGACTCGTTACCATGGCAACAGGTCAAGCTGGTGCCCTAGTATTAACGACTTCTCGTTTTCCAAATCCCACAGGAAATGATTTCTGCCGGGAGTCTGTGCCCTAAATTTGCCCTCTTTTTTTTCTTTTTGCTCTGTATCTCCACACACCCTTGAGCGCCCGCAAACCTGAGGCTGTCGACACACAGCAGCTGTCTAGACCGAAAAAAACAAACGCTTGTCGTCTTTGCGTGTTACAGAGTGTGAGCTCTAAAAGCCCTGTCGGACCACTTAATGATCCACCGATGAATTATTCACCGAAGCTATGCTCAGTATTTACACAGATTTCAGACAGTACACACACGCGCGCACACACACACACACACACACACAGACACGTGCATGCATTGCAAAAGCTTCGGGGCGCATGGACGGTCAGGGAGAAGGAAAAGAGAATGAACAAAATGCAGATGTAAAGATGAAAAGTTTGCAGGTTTTGCAGATGTTTAGAAGAAAAGTCGTTCTTAAGTCGTGCTAAGCCTGTGGTGTGAGGCGGTTGTGTTTACACAAGGACTCTACTTACACTCTTAAGCACACTGAAAGACACGCGAGACGGTCAGGACACACCTACAAGACAAACCTAAAGACACATGAAGGATAAAGTGGAAGACTAAAGCAAACTCCAGTCTATATGTCGTGCCATCTGACCAAGAGATGTTTTTTCAGTGACATTTAGGACATAAGAACGTTATAGTATAGTAAAAGGGATTTGTTTTTGGAGTATTAATTCTCAAACTTGGTGTGCATGTCCGGGTTTTCACTCAGACGTGTAAAGGCATCCGTTTTGCCATAGAAGCCTTTTCGAGAAGTCCGATCGAGATGAAGCGAGTCCTCGGGGAGGGTGGAGGCGGGTGGAGGAGTTCTCTGTAACAGCGGGTTGCTTTGCAGGTTTTTCAAGTCGTCCGCGCTCAGCCTGAACATCACATCGTCTTTTTTTTTTTGTTGCAAGTTCCAAAAAAACAGAACAAGCGAGCCCTTCACCATGCACAGAAGCGGTTTGCGAGACTATTTTTCATCCCTTGCTCAATAATTCGTTCTTTTCCTTGGCTCAAGTGCTAAAATGCATCTGAGTTTGGGTTGCGGCTGAGGATTCGTTCCTTTTCTTTTCCTTTTTAAAAAAAAATCTTTTTATTACCTTTCGGAAGGGTACAGCAACCACAGCCAAGGTGTGTAACTGTTTTGGCTCGGGGCCAGCATGTGTGTTTGTGTGATATTCTGGCATGAGGCCAGAACGCACCACAAAGGCGTTAAATGGTTACATTCAGGGTTTTGTTCAGGGTTTTAACACTAAAGTCGCTTGTTCAGATTGGAGTGTCTGAGTTTGAGTAGACGACTCAATAGCTAGCCTTCGCCGTTGATTACGCTCTGTTTTAATTCAAATAAAGAAACCGATTCAGCTTGTTTGTCATAGCGGACTAATCAAATATTTGATTTACTATCGCTTCTGAATGGCTTTATATTTTTTAGTGAGTATCATAGGAATATGAGTAACACAAGACACTTTATGTCCATGCTGCTACAGCGTCCCGTGACTCAGACACACTTTATGTTGCATGAAAACATTATAGCAAAAACAAAAAAGAAAAAAAAAAATTGTGTTGTGAAGAAGTATTAAAAGAAAGTGCGAGGGATGAAAATCAATATTGCAGCCTGAGCCGGGGGCTTGGCGTATTACCGTGTAAGTGTCTGATGGGTTTCAGTGTGTTTCATCATGCCTGTGAGGTACATCAGTGAAAACGTGCCTCAGAAACAGATCCAGAACAAAGAGAGAGAAAGAGAGACAGAGAGTGACAAATTGCAGTGTCTTGTCTGTCGTGGGACGCAAAAAAGCCCTGTGCTGCTAAACAATCCAAAAGGGTTTAATTTCCACTTTTCTTTCCTCTAAGCCGCTCTTAGATTGGGTTGTAAAAAAATACTATGAAAATTTTTTTTCTCATGAGTGTGAAGTATCACAGAAATAAGCCACATACAAGCATTGTGCATGTGTCTGAGTGTTGTTTTGTTTGTTTCCCTTTATTGATACTCATTATAAATACTTAGATAATAAATTATACTTATAATAAGTATACTTATATAATAAAGTCTCCCTAAACTTAAAGTCTCTCAGCTTGGGTTAATAAAGTGTGCCTTTATATTCTGCCACGTAGTACCAGAAACAGGAAGTCATGTGACTTGAAAGTCAAGGGAATGGGAACTAAGGTGTGTGTGTGTGTGTGTGTGTGTGTGTGTGTGTGTGTGTGTGTGTGTTTGGGGGGTTGTTAGGAATGAGAGCTGCTGGTGCAGCAAAAAAAATCCCATAACATGTCTACTTCTTCATTTTTTCAGACTTTATTTAGGTGTCGTTAGAGCATTAGTGCCGCTGAGTCTCAGTAGGGAGAAAAAAAAGCAACAACCAAGTCAACGGTTCGAGTCATTTCAGGTGTTCCTGTGAGTAAAATATTTAATGATGGATAAATGTGACGGAGGTTCCTGAGCCGGGTGTTGTGGGCGGGTTTGCCCTAGACTGATGAGCTCAGCAAAAACACACATGCACAGACTGCGTAATACAGATAAGGTTCCAGGTCAGGCTCTAGAGTAACACGTTTATAAGGCGATATGAAACTATCACCACACACATCTACCATGTCAAACCCTGAACACGCACAACATCTCTGTAAAACCTCCACCATGTTTACTTTAAGTACCTAGTTCGAGACGCAAAAAAGCCACAGATATTATGTTTCTGAAAGGAGGCCACGGCACCCCTAACCCGAGCACACGCTTTGGAACCCAAGACATCGGAATGGTTTCGACATGGACGTTGCAACCCAAATTAACCAGTAAAGCATTGATCGACAAATGCTGCTGCGCTATCAGTTTTGGTCAGGTGGTACCAGTGCACAGAGGAACACAGTGTTCTTTACTGTAGCTAAAAATACATTGGTGTTGCCCACAGTTTATGTGTGGCTTTAAGTGTGCTGTGTGTGTGCATGTCTACCCAAGGCCACGCATTGGTGTCCGGTTAAGCCCTGTATCCATTACCATAGGAGGTGCCGGGATTGGGAGGCCAAGCGGGAAGTGGATTGAGCAAGCGTGCGTGTATGCGCACTAGTCGTGTTTACTGAGGTGTTAAAGCTCCGGTGTCAGTTTGTAGCCTGAGCCAAGTTTTTTTTTTCTTTTTGCTGGTGTGTATCATGATTTGTCAGTCGTTCTAAACTTTTTAAGGTTGAGATGCCGTGTCTTGGTCATTTATCAGCTCTTGACAGGAAGGGGCCATTTAGCGTTTTCCTGATTAGAGGGGAAAAGGCGTGTCCTCCCACTCGATTGGTCAGATATGTTCCTGAGATGCTGGGGTGCCAAGAAAAATATTTTCATTTTGAAGTTTTTTTTTTATATGTTTCATATATAAAATAGCGTATATTAAGGTATTTCTGACCATGCAAGAATCTATAGAGCCTCTCAAGAGACATAAAAGGAAAGAAAATAACGGTTATTAAAACCCTGTGTGACTCATATACTGTATTTCTGGGTCTTTTAAACTGTGCATAAAAACACAACTTAATTCTTGCCTTGATGCTCCAGGTTTCTAACCAATCATAGAGCAGACTGAAGCCTTGTAACCAATCATAAAGCAGAAGGCGAAATTTCTTAACCTCACGCACAACCTTCCTAACAGAGGCTGTTGCAATCATTCGTTTTTATTTCAGTAATCATCATCATCATTATTATTAGTAATATTTATAAATCACTTATTTACCTCTAAGTCTCCGGGGACAGGCTCCAGGTTTCCTATGATAAGTGAACAGAATAATTGGTATAGAGAGTGAGTGAGTGGGTGGGTGAATCAATTATCTGTGGACTTTCACAAAGTTTATTGATCTTAATCATAGTCGAGTACAACATCAGAAGCTTACGGTGACAATAATTGTTTACATTACCATCAGTATTGCTAACGGTACCAAGTTTGCAATGTTTCTCCATGAAGTATTCAACATTCTCTAGTGTTAGCTGATCCAAAGCACGCCTCACAATCAGCTCGAAACGATATGGAACTGCCTCCATATCGCTGTCGCCTGAGTAGCTATAGTTTTAGAGCTCATATATTCATCGCTCTCGGCCATGTTGTTGAGTACCTACAGTATGATGATGTCATCGATGCCATGCTTGGTTTTTTTTCTGGAGATATTTCTGTATTTCGATGTACAGGTACGATATTTATGTGCACCGTGGCTTATCGGCAGGCAACAACTAATGGAAATACTTATACAGAATAAAATGTTTTAGATATCTCAATCAAATACAACAAAGTGGGCATGTGCATTTTATGGCTGCTTTAGTGGACTCAATAAGAATCATACAATGCCCACAGTGTGAAGTTAAACCTTTATCACTTCTTTTTAAATGTCTTCATGGCTTCAAAATATATCTCGAAGCCTAGAAAAGTGTTTTGTTTTTTTTTTTTTTTTCCCCTTACACATAAGCCTGAACTCTGGAAGTAATTTTTTTATTATTGTGTAAAGCTGCTTTGCAACAATGACCATTGCAAAAAGTGCTATATAAATAAAACTGAATTGAATTATACCTAAGTTAGGATTTTGTTAATGGATATTAGTACAGTCTCCTACTCGAAATGAATGGATCTCAAAAGAGTGGAAAATAAACAACCAAAAAAAACAAAAACGGGATTAACTGTGTCTGAAACCAAAGCCGAGTTCTCATAAGTCTCCTTTTCTATTTTTTTTTTTTTTCGCCTTGCTCAAGTTCTTTTATATTTTCTCTTCGACGGTTCAGTGCACGTGTGTGTTTACGTTGGCTCGCTCGGGAGGATGGGACGTGCAGTTCTCTGGCATGAGACCCGATTTACAGCTACAGAACAAATCGTGCCAGGGAAATGTGTCTCGAGTGACTCCCTGCTTAGTGATATTATTATTATTATTATTGACTGAATTATTCCATGTCTTAGAGAGCTTGCTGATGCGCATGATGCAGGACAGGGATGTGGACGTGATGTGCGTGTACGTGTGTGATACAGTATATCCGTCAGTGTGATTGGCTGAAGAGGTTGTGTTGGGAAAGCTGATACCCCATGTGTCATGGAAAAACAGGTCTGTCTTCTTATGCAACATACATCCTTTTAGACCTGTTGACTCAATATCGTGTCACTTATTATCGAAATTCAAGGCCAGGTTCGTGGATGGCGTAACGTAAAGCAACGGGAGTGGCATATACTGTAGCGTGCTCTGATTAACTGACTGTTTAAAGTACAATCACATATACACAAACAGAGAGAGAGACGCCTCTTGTGCTGGCCGGAGGAGGAAAAAAAAACCAACAACGCACATTTGGTAGTAAGGAGTGGAATGTTCTCGTCTACGATCCAGCATTTAGAGCAGCTGGGAATGGGACGAGAGAGAGAGGAAATCTGCAGACATGCTTCATGTTTTTCATAAGTATGTTTTTGTGGGTCTAAGCATTTTTTTTTTCTGTGTGAGGGGTGTGGGTGCGTGTGTACATGTGTGTCTGGCTGTGTGTGTGTGTGTGTGTGTGTGTGTGTGTGTATTGTGTGTATAAATATATCTCCTCTCCTGTGCAGCATCAGCGGCCGGTCTGAGTTTATTTATAAACCTCCTCCTACGTGTCAATGGTCCGCTCTCCTCTCCCTCCCTAAATCTCACTCCCTCTCTCCCTCTCACTCTCTCTCTCTCTTTCTCTCTCTTCCTCTTTTTCACTTTCTGTAACTCTCTATTCTTCTGTCTCACCCTCCCTTTTTGAAAATCAAGTGCTTGGAGAACTATAAATTTCCTCCCAAGCATCAGGGTTCAATAATTATTCCTGGAAATTGAAGAGTACACACACACACACACACACACACACACACACACACACACACACACACACACAAGCACAGAAAGTTCACTGTAAGAAGACCTTCTCCTGACAAACTTGGCCGTACACTTGAACTGACCTCAAGATTTGTGTGTGTGTGTGTGTGTGTGTGTGTGTGTGTCCTTTTCCTTGTTATGATGCATGTGAATTCTACAGAGAGCCTAAGAAAGGATTAGTTGCCTCCATGGAATACGTGCACACATAAACATACAGTCAAACACACACAGGCACACACTTTTTTTTTTCCATCACTGATTATGTCATCAGGTCCCTCTAGAAAGGTGCAAAAAAATTTTTTATGAGTGACATCATCTCATCTTTACATCCGACTCGTTACGAAACGGATTCATCTAAATCAAGGCTTTAAATAGATCTGTGTAGAAACGAGTCTGTGTTAGATAGATAAAGGACGTGCTGTTGAGGAACCTTAGGAAGGCCGTGGCCTGCGTGAGGAAAAGTCAGGTCTGGAAAAAGTGTCCAATCAGCTGAGAGAAATGACCAAAGGAGGCAGAGCTTGAGAACTCGATGCTTTGGCCAGACCACTAAGCAAGCGCAAGACCATGGCCTATCCCAGCGAGAGCTTCAGCGTGGCTTTTTGACCTCTTTGGGTGTGTGTGTGACCTTGTGGCTGTGCAGTAGGTGGTGGACCAATAAGTCCCCGAGTGTATTTTCACATTACGCTGTCCTTAACTTGTTTTTAAAGTTTAATTAAAACAAGGAGAGTAAAGTTAAAGATGTGTGCATGTGACTGTGTGTAGTGTGTGTGATGTGAGTGTTATGTGTGTAGTGCGTGGCTGCTGACATTGATAGATTGTTACCACATGTTGCTGAAGGACAAAAAGGCCTCTGTGTTCCAGAGAGATTCAGTGCGCAGCTGGGCTCTCACTTAACAGCCCTACACACGCAAAAACACACCCATGCACTCTCTCTCTCTCTCACACACACACACACACACACATACACACACAGTGTCAAGTAAAACACAAATAGCTACAGGAATAGCTTCTTCTGAAAATTTGGAACATTCTGTTAAGAGTTGTTGAGGTGTTTTTCCAGGATTCAAAGTCGTCAACGTATGGCAGGATCGAATTTGTTAATGAAGATGAATAAATGAAGGAAATTTAGTGCACGAGAGCAAGAACTTAAATGTGTTTGAGTCTCAAAGTAACCATAAAGTGTACTTTTGTACTCGTAGAGGTGTGTGTGCATGTGTCTGTATGCACGTGTATGGTGATACATGTCCAGGCGCATCAAATAGTGTGTGTGTGTGTGTGTGTGTGTGTGTGTGTGTGTGGACGAAAGACTAAATCTGAACACTCAGGCTTGGGGTGCTATTTTTGATACCATTGGAGAAGTCATAAGCATCCTAATCATAATTACTCCCAGCTTTTCTTTCTTTCTTTCTTTTTTTAATAAAAGGAAGGATGAAGTGTCTCTGGTGATATACCACGGAGCGAGAGAGAGAATAAACCTTAATGACTTCATTCACAACATGTTTTTCCATTGAGAATTTAGTAATCAACAACCCCCCCCCGCCACTGCGCCGTTCCTCTAGTCACACGTACATACACGTACACACACACACACACACGAATGCACAAACATTAAGTCACATCTCCAGAGAGACAGCAGGATTGGCGGGATTTGATTCACCTTGGCGTATTCAGTGGTGTAATCGGCCTGATAATCTACACAGGAAACAAGATCAGACTCAGGTTTATGCTTACCGTCGGAAGTGTCAGTTTAAATTAAAAGAGGCATGAAAGAAAGTGATATATGATTTCAGGTGCAGTAGTGTTGCAGATAAACTGGTTCTGTAGGAGGTGTTGTTTTTTTCATAAAGTTTGGTGCATCCATGAAGTATATTGCATAAATCTGTATTACATATTGTATATTTCTGTTGAACCATTTCCTGCAGCACTTACAGTAGAAGATGGAAAGCAGGATTACAGAGCGGATAATGTGTGTAAATCAGAAACGCGCGCGCACCACAGTGAGGTTTTTTTCCCACGCAAAGGCTGAGAAAAAAAGAAGTGTCTTTTACTGTAGTTTACTGTAGTTTTTTTTGCAACCCTGGGTAATGATATTAGCTCTCAACGATCTGTTATATGGTTGCTCGAAACAGTGGCCTATAACATAAGTCAACTGTGATAAAATTTTTCATATTCATTTTCATTGGATTTTATCCTCTTGCGATCCGAATGTCCTCATATGAGAATATAACATTTTCCCCCCAACTATGACTATATTGTCTATATATCCATGTTTGATCCTTATATGAAAAACGTTAGGTATAATTCTTATGAACGTCTTGAAAATATTAAGTTTATAGTTTTTCGGGTTCTATTAAAAAGAAACAGTGAGGAGAAAATTCATTGTACCCAAAAGTAGGGTCTGGGTATCGACAGGTTAGGTCGGAATTAATGAAAGGGTAAATTAGATTAGAGTATTTTAGATATGATTTAACTTTATTGTCATTTTGCAAAGTGCATATACAAAACCAATGAAATGCAGTTACCATCTAACCAGAAGTGCATAAGCAGCCTATTTCTAATAAATAACATTGTGGTAAATGAGGGTATGGCTCCATATGCACAGAGGTGAGAGTGTCTTATGTAAAGAAGGCGCAGTAGGTAATAAGAATATTGCATAAGGATATTGTATATAAAAAATATATAACTGTGGAAACATTGTGCAGTGGATATGACATGTCAAGCAAGAAGATACTGTAACACGCTCAGCACGATATACATATATACATATGTACACATATGAATGTCTGTATGATACCGTATATACAGAATAAATATGAGTGGGATATAAAGTAGTACAATAATGAAAATTAATTATGGATGGTGTAAAGATGCGTAGTGGATGAAGCAGTGCAATACAGACTGAAAGTGACAGAACAGTGGTGTATTTGTTAGCATTTTATGGAAAAATGTTTCACTCTCTTTGTGCGGATGCTGAGGCACCTGCCCGATTCAAGAAGGGTGAATAGTCCATAGTTGGAGTGAGCGGTATCTTTGATAATGCCTCGAACCCTTTGCGGTCAGTGTTTCTTGTAAATGTCCTGCAAGCTGAATACCAACGATTTGCAGCAATGCAGTTGCCATACCAGACTGAGATGCAGTTTGTGCCGATGCTCTCAGTGGTAGAGCAGTAGAAGTTCCCCAGTATCCTGAAGCATGGGTGGGACTTTTTAATAGAAAATAATATTATATTAATAATATGCGCGTGTCCCCAACAAAATCTACCAACATTGCTGCCCTGAGGGAATATCTTTTCTGTTCCTCTACTACAGTTCCAACTACAGTGTAGTTCTACTACAGTTCCCGAGAGTTGTAGGATTGAGGCCAAGATGCGTAACAGCTTTTTTTGGATCATATGAAGGCCCAACACCTTGCTAAGTGTCTTTATGTTGTTGTTATTGTTGTTGTTATCATTAACAACCACTGTTTGAAACTTTACCAACTAATATTCAAAAGTACTGGTAATCCAGTTTCTGTCTCCTATGGTGTCTTGGTCTACGCTGAAGGAGACATTATTTTTGTCTCTTCTGGCTCTTACCTCACTGGGTTGTATGGGTCAAATGTTTCATACATTGTCCTCTAAACACTGAGGGTAGTTAAAGAATAAGGGTAGTTAAAAAATAAGGAGGTTACTTGTTGCAACGTGTATTCTACCAAGTCATTAGGATCTATTTCTAATCTCATCTGTTTCTCTTCTCTGGTACAGAATTCCATCAGGCACAACCTGTCTCTACACAGCCGTTTCGTCCGTGTCCAGAACGAGGGAACTGGAAAAAGCTCATGGTGGATGATAAATCCTGAAGGAGGAAGGGGAGGTAAGGCACCACGTCGCCGCGCAGTCTCCATGGACAACGGGAACAAGTACACCAAGAGTGCACGAGGACGTGCAGCAAAAAAGAAGGCAGCGTTACAGGCTGCCCAGGAGGGATCGATAGAGAACGTGTCTGCTGGGGGTTTGTCCAAATGGCCAGGTAGTCCTACATCCCGTAGCAGTGATGAACTGGATTCCTGCTGGACTGACTTTCGGTCACGAACAAACTCCAATGCTAGCACAATAAGTGGCCGTCTGTCACCAATCTTAGCCAATCCAGAGTTGGATGAGGTTCCAGACGATGAGTTGGGCCCACCCCTCTCACCAATGATCTACTCAAGTTCCAACAGCCTTTCGCCTCCTTCTTCATCCTCCTCAAACTCCAAGCAATGCCCGGCTGAGCTTCCACGACTAGGCACGATGAACCTCAATGATGGGCTAACTGACAACCTTATGGATGACCTCTTGGACAACATAGCACTTGCACCATCAACACAGGCAAGTCAAGATGGCTCTACCTTTACATTCGGGAGCACCACTTCCACTCCAGGCTCCTCCTCTTCCTCACCAAATGGTGCCAGTAGTAGTGGAGGGTTTGGTAATTCCATTTTCGGCCCCTCTGCTGGAGCATTAAGACAGACACCCATGCAGACGATCCAGGAGAACAAACAAGCATCTTTCTCAAGCATTTCTCGTTTTGGGAACACCACGCTTCAGGAGCTGCTAAACTCTGACTCACTGGGCTCCCACAGCCACAGCGATGTCATGATGACACAGTCTGACCCACTCATATCACAAACCAGTGCAGCTGTTGCTTCTCAGAGTTCCCGTCTTCGCAATGGCCTCATGCACCCCAAAGACCCTATGATGCCATCATTCGGTTCTGGGTTCAAAGGTCAGAGCAGCCCTCTCCAGAACAACCGACATCATCAGGGCTCCAACACCCAGGCATCACTGCACTCGCTCCCCAAAAATGGTCATCCAAGCCTGGCGAATGAGATTAATAACGTAGTATCTGCCAAGCAGCATCTTCAGCAGCAGTCCTCCATCTTGCTAAGTGAGACCTCTGTTTACTCTGGGTTGAATGGCAGTAATGGAATGGGGGTTTCTGGCACAGAACGGTTTCCCACAGACTTGGATTTGGACATTTTCAACGCAAGTCTTGACTGTGACATGGATTCCATAATCCGCTCAGACTTAATGGATGCTGACGGTCTAGACTTTAACTTTGATGCTTTGGTGCAAAATAACGTCAGCCTGAACCCTGTTGGCAGCTTCAATGGGACGACGCAGTCCAGTCAAAGCTGGGTTCCTGGCTGAAAGTGATTTTAAAGGTCAGTAAAATTGTATGATTTGACAAGTTTCAAAATATAAATTGGTGTGAAATGCATTCTGGATGTATTGTTTCAAATACAAATGGCAGGAACAATAATTATTTGAAAATCCTATCCAAGGATCCAGAACAGATTTTAGTCACCACCAGATTTTACTTAAACTCTGTAAAATTTGATGGCCAAAAGTTTGTGCAGCCCTTACCAGTACAACCATATGTTATTATTCTCAAAACTGCTGCCACATACTTGGAGGCAAATAGTGGTCTTTGTATGCCGTAGTATTGAGATTTTCTTTTACTGAAAATAAGAGGTCCAAACCTGTTCCAGCATGATGCCATGGTATGGTACAGTTGAAGTGGAGGAACTCAAGTGTCCAGCACAGAGCCCTGACAGAACTCGACACATTATGAACTGGATGTGGAGCCTCCTTGACATCCTGGCATCAGTGCCAGACCTTAGTGATGCTCTTGTAGCTGAACGGAATGAACACAAATCCCTTCCCTCATGGAATGCAGTAGTTTTGGAATAGGGTATACAATACTGAGGTTTTCATGTACCTTTGCCTGTATAGCATCTGTTCAATTTTCAGTGTAATGAATTTGTGCAATAACACCTTATGACATACACCTTGTGAGACAGTGACATACTGTAGTGGAGTCAAGTGGGGATCCACTGGGAAAGTGACATAGAAGTCTATACAGCATAACTAACTGATTTTTTTTCACTCTGTTTCTGCTTCAGGCTCACACCTGCATTGCAAAAAAAAAAAAAAAAACAACCCCACAGACAAATTTCCATCCATCATGGACTCATGCCATCCATTGCCAAGCCTGCCGCCACCATCGAGCACTGGAACCTATGCCTGTTTACAGTCGACAGCTCTGGAGAATCTTACCTTAAGTATAGGAAACACACCAGAACCCACACAGGAGTTAAAAAGACATTTTTGATTAACGGACACTTATTTTTAAAGTCCTCCCCCAAACAATGCCTATCTTCGAAATCACTTGAAAATAGAAGGGTTTCGTGTGCTACGGAAAAAACTTCCTA
Source organism: Leiocassis micropogon (assembly GCA_028565275.1). NCBI lineage: Eukaryota > Metazoa > Chordata > Actinopteri > Siluriformes > Bagridae > Leiocassis > Leiocassis micropogon. The sequence goes on from JAOVVA010000026.1 coordinate 6,427,164, forward strand.
CGACTTCCTTGTGGTTTGTTGTCAAATGTCATCTTCAAGCACTTACACTTTAATAACACATTACTCAAACTGAGAGTGAAAATTTACACACGAGTTTAAATTTCAAAAGCAACACTCTGAGACTGAGTAATGTTTCGACTCGGTGCACTTTGGGTTCCGCCTCCAGTTTCAGTTTTGATCAGCGGCGTAATCAGTTCCTAATTTGACATAGTAGCTTAATATCAGAACTGAAGTAATACAATATTGTAGCACAAAAATACAATAAGAAAGATTCCTTACTGTTTGTTTGTACTGTATGTAACTAAAAAAAAAAAGAAAGAAAGAAAAAGTTCTAACTCGTATGTAAATGCTTCTAAGAGAGAGCTTAGCTGGTGGAAGGATAATTTTTAGCTAGTTGTAACACGACTTCTGGGCTATTGCATATCATTGTAGCCAAATTAAGAACTTAATAAAAAATGTTCTTGCATTGTGAACATTTCCACGCCATACCAGGTGCTAAATAATCAGTGTTGGGCCATGTGTGTGTTCCCAAGGCTTGAAGGACAGAGCATACACAATTACCATAGCTTATGGCAGCATTCAGTGGTGGGTAGGCTTTCCCTGTGGAAGCCATCTTTACTGAGCAAAAACAAATAAGCTAGCATTTGTATATTTGCCAAATTACTTGAACATGTTGGAGATATGCTTTTAGCCAAAATCACGTGGAAAAACACAGTTGAATTTAGAGACTTCCTGTCTCTATATGCAAACTATATCATCACCATGGCTCAGGGTTGAAAAGGGGTTACCATAAAAAAAAAAAATTTAAAAACTAGAAAAATTCAGGTCCCCGCTCAGTTCTAACTGCAACCTGGTTGTATACTGTTTCTTGACAGTGAGAAATGTTAAGGGAATGTGTGCATTTCTACACAGGCAACAAGCTTCTAAAAACAGGAAGCGACAAAAGAATTTCGGGGTGGGGTTTGTTTTGTGTCTCGAATGAGATTTTGTTGTTTTGGAAAGCTTAGCTTTTCTTACAGTTGTATAAAAAAACTAATGAAATCCCCAGTGTTGTGTGTTGTCTCGCACCACTATGCATGTATGTAACTGTGCATTGTGTGAATAATGTACAAACATCCTGCTTTGAGTCATGTAACGTTGTGATGGCACAGTACAAGTATTGAAAATGCTGTGAGAGCGCTTTGGACCACTCGAGATTATAAAATACCCTTAGATCCAAAAAGTCAAAAAAAGTAGTCTCCATGTACACGAACTCCAGGTAATAGTTTGTAGGTGTTGTGAAAATGAAAATGTGTGTCGTCTTCTTCATGGACATTCTTATTTCTTACATTACCATACCAGAAAAGTCCATAAGAACAAATTCTACCTTAGATTAATAATGGGCCTGATTTATCAATCTTTTACTGAAGTCCTCTGTGTATATGGACACACCCCAGCTTCAAATTCCGGACATATTTACACAAAACGTCCCGTAAGACTGATTTTCCTTTGTACTCACAAGCGTTTGTTGATAAATACCAACCAGCACATTCATGGCACAGCTGAGTTTCATTGAGCGACGCCCACAAAACTCCATAATAGGGAAAGCTCATGGAGGATAACGAGGTGAAAAGGAAGAAAATAAGTTTGAAGATATTTTAGGCTTACATTGACACCAATAAAGCAGGATGCATAACACCTGATAAAGACTAAAATGCAGTGATATGTAAAAATGAAAACAGATGGAGGAAAAATATATATTTTCTCTGTCTTTGAATCAATACACCCTTTTAGAAATGCATGAGGAAACCCGATTGATGAATTCAAGAAGAAACCGATGATAGCACATAGCACGCTAGGGAATATCATGCTCGGAGGACGTCAAGACCTATTTGAGATCAGGTATTTATATTATGTCTGTTTGAAATGAGAAGAAATCCTAAGCAGTGACAACAACTCGAGACAGGAATGGCACAAGGCTGAATTAGTGCTCACTTTAAAGTCTCGCACAGAAGCAAACAAATCTAATTATTATCCAGCTTTCATTCTTGAGGAAAAAAAATTTAAACCAATAAACTAATGTTAATTCATGAGTTCATATCCAGCTTGATAAATGAGGCCCATTGCTTGGAAAATCACACAAATTCACACATTTAAAAAAAATATATATATCTTTTAATTGGCCCTTGCTCTTTAGAACAACCTTGCATGTGTTCTGCTTCTTCTTCTACTTTTTCTTTTTATTAATTATTACTTGTTTTTAGGTGGGAGAACATGACACCACCTCAGTTATATTCCATGGGAATGATTGGTATCCCAGCCAGCCCTAATAACCTCCCAAGTCCACGGTGTTATGTATATGTCCATGCTGAGAATCAGACACGATTACCACTATCGTAATCTCTTCCTGACTTTATCCCACCTATTATCTTCGTCCCTTGACCCCCTTGTCCACTTGACCCCTTGATCCTGTAGTAATGACTCCTCTCCTTGATGTTAGTGGGTATTTTTATTCCTGTGTACTCCATTTTGAATTGCAATCTAGTTTGTATAAAAATGGTGCGCATGTAAATAAAGCTTGATTGAGCTCTAGGTCTCTGTCTTGAAATCTTTTTTTTTAATTATTGTTCCTCATGTCACTTTATACCTGACTTACCACATACTTACTGTATACTTCACAAACGCATAGTGAGCTTTAGTATGTGTTGTATAATGAATATCTACATAAGGTGCATCTTGTAGTACAGTTCTTCAAGACTAGTTCTCTAGTGCTCAATAATCAGGCTTAGTGATCTCACACTCTGTATATATACACACACAACCTTTTCCAAAGATCAGCCTGTTATGTAATGTCAAGGACGATCATTGTTGTGCCAATATTGAATGCTTGCGTGACAACTTTTCAAGATCTGCGTCTTTCTGGAAATGTGACTCACATGTGGTTAACAGACTGAACCCTTTCATCGAACCATTCCTTGACATAAGGGCACATTGAACATTTTTGTACATTTTTCATCGTAAGACATCACGGATCGTTAAAGTGCCCTCGGTGTCACGTAATCCGTCAGACATAATATTTGATTCATTCTTTCATTTAGGCATCTTGTTGAGGAAGCACTTTATTCTGGTCAGGGTTGCATCCAGAGCGAGGCAGGAATACACACTGAACAGGCTGCCAGTCGATCACAGGCCACTTATTCATCTTCCAGGTGTCTTGGAGATTATTTTCCTGCATATTAGCCCATCATTATGAAATCACCACACATACCTGCTTACTAAATCAATTTACTATTAAAATGCTGACAAAGTGTACGTTTTGAATAAAGAAATCCAAATGAGAAAACAACATTTAGCAAATTATATAATAAGAATAAATATGTTTGAGAAGGTCAAAAAACAAGAAAATATATATTTTTTAATTAAATATATGCAATCTAAGGATGTGAGTGTGCGTGTGTGTGTGTGTGTGTGTGTGTGTGAGTTTGAGAGAGAGAGAGAGAGAGAGCATGCGTCCTTCCATGCGTGTGACTATTCAAGTGAGGTCAACACTTCTATCTGATCAGTAATATGGGAGATTTGAGAACTTGGCTGCAGTGTGATGATGTCATCACTGAAAGGAGGCTTTGTGTGAACCAGAGAAAGGGCGCACGACAGAGAGAGAGAGAGAGAGAGAGAGAGATAGATGTGCAATCTCAGGTTCACCATAGCTCCATTAGGCAGTAGAATACGATCTTTCACTCAGCTGAGTGAGGGACTGCACCCTGAGATCTGTTACAGGAAACACCATTAAGCTTTATTACAGAGAACATATGCAAAGGCAAGCCCTGCATGAAAGTGATGGAAGTCGTGAAGAAAACGTTCACCTCGCTAAAAGCTTCTTTGAAAGTTTAGCATTTGGATCACAGTTTGGAAACTAAAAAGTAGACACTCTGCTGTCAGTGCTGTAAAGCCAAAGATAATCATGACCACCGTGTCCAATCTGTAGCACCTGCTGAATATGCCTAGCGCCTATCTAACATTTTTATAGAATCTAGCTGCAATCACACAGGAATCTAGGTGTAAAGTCTGTTGTTAAAACTTGTTGTTAGAACTACTAATCTTGGTCTCACTTTAGACACGTAAGTTACATTTACACGGTCTACAACCACAACACAAATCAGTGTAAACACAGAATACTACTTCCATTACCTTGATCAGTAAAGTTAAATGTATTTAACTGTAAATAAATGAACAAAATCCAGATGGATTGTTGTGACAAGTGACTTGATTTACCCCTCTGTTGTATTTATATCTTTGGATCTTATGCAACAGGTTTAAGATTCACTTGGCTCACTAGGTTTGCACATGTTGACTTCCCTTTCCAGATCACACACTTGTGTTTAGTTGGAAATATGTTTGGCACATCATCTTGGAAGTTGGACACCCTAGAGAGGCAACCACATTCTGGTCGGAAATTTCCTGGTACTTGAATCAATATTTACAAGAAACTCTAAAGCACTATCACCTCCATATTTTACATCTGGCAAATCAGATCAGATTACAATGGTGGTGTGGTAAATCACGATATTACTTGTATAGTGGCAACTCACAGGTTTAAGGTGATGATTTCCACCACCGCTGCTCAGACAATGGTTCCCCCCCCCCCCCATGGGTTGGTAAGTAAACAACTGGTCTGAGGATCAGATGGCTAGCTTCCAGTTCAGATAACATCACAGGGCACATACCAGGGACAGCAGGGAGTAGAGCCTCTGGAGATCTGGGGGATAATGCTTTATTTGTAGACAGATTCATAAATTTTTATGATTATAATATTTTACAGGATATCTGGTCTCTTCAGAATCATTCGGTCACCAAGGCATGTATCTCCATGTCCTATTTGGAGATTTTGCTAGACAGTTTTAAATTATACACAGATGAAGTCAAATTCCCACGTAAGCTTTTTTTTTTTCATGACCTTCCGTCTGAACAGGTTGGAGGTCACAATGATTAGCTGCAATGGTTATGACATAGACATTAAGATGGGCCATGTGCAGTCATAGTCCTTATTGGGGGTTCAACTCAAATTGGTGCAAGGGAAATTCCCAGGGTGTCCATTGGAAACAGCAGTGGGACACAGTCTCTTTCTGGCTGTCTTGCTGGACATACAGCAAGAAGAACCATTCCCATCCTCACATGTTCAGGATTCCTTTTTAATCCTGGACACAGGCTCCTGTCTGCATGGTGCTTCTGTGTATGTTCGTCCATAGATATTTTCCAGGTTATCCAGTTTCCTACAATCTTCCAAGCATGGTGGATTAGCTACACTGAATTACCATGAATTTCCATGTGATGAACTGGCATTCCATACAGGGTGTATTCCCCTCTCATTTCCAGACTCCCTGGGATAGGCTTCTGAACTAAAAACAGACCTAACCACACACACCTAACCAGGATAAAGCACTTATTGAAATACTTGTTAAACCACCTTTATAATTTTTAGGGAATGTAGAGTAGGTAGGGTGTCCTAAAAGCACCACTTGAAGATTCCTGAATCAGGAACCTGCACCCTCCTGTAAAGGGCGTCTTCGGCAACAGGACTAAAGAGTGACCAGGGTAGACAAGGGAAGTTCCAGATGCATGATTTGCACGCATTAAGCAATCACACATAAAAAAATCTTTATAAACCAGTGTTCATATCCCATCCCTTGGCCCAGATACCCCACAAGCAGGAACGAGGTGTAAAGTCACACATTCCATTAGAGAGAAGCTAATATCTGCTGATTGGAAGGACTGCTAGGAATAGCCAACAATAATCCACTACGATATACAAATTTATACCGTAGGTCCTGTGTCTGGGGAGCCCACCAGTGACAATCAACAGTGTCATTTATACATTATTTCTTTCTGGCTGTCTCATGTTGAAGATGGGAAGTGGAACCTAGAGGAACATAATAGTATTGCCAAGAGCCTTTACTTGACTTGGACAATCCACAGAGACAGGATAAATATTTAAAATCTGTATATCCAGGCAAACCACAAATATAAAGCTTAAATGTTTACGTCTTATGTGTATATCTCTTTCTAGATGAAAAGATAAAAGCCAGGCTAGAGTTGAACACAGCGGCAGGTTACAGTTCTTGTAACACCTTCTCACTTTTCTGGAGGAGTGAAGAACCACAATAGAGGTTTAAAAAAAAAGAAAGAAGAAGTGTGAATTATAACACTGGGATGTGAAGAAAGATTTTTGGACTTTTGTTCATAAGTGTGCTGTGATTTTGCCGTGGAACAAATAAAACCAGCTGTGCAGCTCTGCCTATGTGAGAATGAATATCTGTAGTTTTCTGGTATTGTTTTTTTGACACATCTGATAGTCAGACGGTTTCTTGTTTTGCATAATTAGGATTTAGACTTTTATAGCTGGAAACCAGACCAGGCAATTTTTGCTGAAGCTCTGCACACTGTAGCCTCATATAACACACGAGATAAACCTGTTGTTGTCTACTACAGTTTTGTTTTAGCTCATTTAGTTCATTTAGTCCTAAGGATTGTGTATGCTTTGAAATGCTTTTCTGTTCACCACAGTGTTTATTCCCCCTCACCCACCAGCCATCTCTTCTATAGCGTACGACAGCTGCCATCTATTTTTCAACCGGCATCACATTATGGTGTAAAACTCTTAGCTATTCACCCTCTCCAACATATATGAGCTCACTGACACCCACTAGTGGCTAGTGTTGCTGTGCTCCAGAGTATGACAGAGGACAGAGTATGTGAATTACTTTTGAACCAGCTTGAGGAAATTGACCATTTTCCATTGACCTGTCAGAAACCCCAGGACTGCCCTAAACCTCACCAAGAAAAATTAACATTAACAAACAAATAAACAAACAAACAAAAAAAGAGTTGGTTAAAACCAGTCTAAACTTTAGATGATCTGCCATGGAGCATTTTCTGGCGTCAAGGTCTTGAAGGTTGCTAATCAAACACAGACTTCCACTTATACACACTTTAATTTGCCGGAAAACAACTTAAATTGCTGTGACACAGAGGCAATTTTGATATATATTTTGCCAAGTATGATCTAATCAGATGAAAAATGTTGACTGTTTTTAAAACCTATTACAGAAGATTGTGTTGAGGAAAACAAGATAAGATTGTGGGTTTAACTAATGACATACTGTAAAAGTTGTGGTTTGGGTGTAAATTTTGCCCTAAAGAAGATGTTTAAAATTACAACAAGTTGGAAAGCTGACATTCTTTATGAAGCTACAATATATCACTCATGTGATGCCAAGGACCATCGTGCATCTTGCCAAGATCAAATGCATGTTCTAGACATACGGAGCAAGAAAGTTAACCTTAATCTGATGTGAAAACATAAAAGCGAATGTCTTTGACCAGTGGTAATGTGATATAAAGTGGTAATATCTGAGCTTGAGACATATAATATGGTCATATATTTTATCCTTTTTTTTTTAAACAAGTTTGGATAAGCCTTAAAGGTCTCCAAAATGCATGTGTTCCAGCTGAAATACAACTCAGATCTAGACAACGCTGATTTAGATCCTTGCTGCTTGATTTTTTTCCCCTGATTTACTCCTTTTCCAATCATGCTGTTTCCTTTTCGATAGTTTTTAATGGATCCAAATGCCCCTTTGTGGAAGTGCATTTTCCTAGCCAATCAGAATGCAGCGACTGGAAACGCGCATATGCGAGACCTGATCAAACATTTTCCATCCAGTTTTCGTCATATTTGATTAACCAAATAAAGGAGTAACATAAATGTAAGAGCATTAATTTATGACATCTTCAATATTTGGTGATTATAAAAGTTAATATAGAACAAATAGCTCAAGAAGACTAGGTTATGGTTTCAGACCATAGCTCATAAAATTGATGAGTGCAGAGTTGAGAAGAAGTGGGAGGAGCTGAGCATTGAGTCAGGGGAGTCATCTTTTTATATGAGGTCACAATAGGGGAAATCCGATTTCCTTGTTTTGAGCCAATACAAAATTGGAAAAGGCCAAACAGCAGGGATTTTTTTTTTTTTTTTTTGCACAAATACAATAGAGACCCATCAAAACGTCTAAAATAACAAAAAAGTGAATTTTGCTTAACAGGTTGCCTTTAACATACCAGGCTACAACCAGTGCAAAATATTTTTCTGATACATGAACAGCAACAGAGTGGATCCTGCTTACATGGCTGTCTTTCTTTCTTTTTTTTTTTTTTGGAGACAGCATGGTACAAATGAGTCAATCAGTCTGTTGTAATTGCGACATTAACAAATGACGAAGAAGATACGTCCAGTAGCCCAAACTGTCAGCTGCTTGTTTTGATTTTCCACTGAACATGTTAAAAATACTAAAACTTAATTAAATTCATTTACATTCACTTATAACCTCATTATCATGTTAATAAATCTTTCTATTTCTTAAGATCAGAACATGAATGTGATGATTCGAGTCATGGCTTCATCTCTTCCTTACACCTCTTCAGAAGAAAGAACAACAAGTGGTACATTATTTAACACGGCCTTAACACTCCCTGAGGCGCTTGCACTACGTTCTTGAGCAAGACCGTCATTGGTGTTTTTGTCAACTCTTAAACATGCCGTGAGGGAGTATGTGTCCAGAGACAGCAGTACGAGGAACCGGTAACCTAGGAGACACACCACCAAGAAGGACCATGGTTCTTGTAAAGCAAACCAATTTACCTCGGTGACGTCAAAAGGGCTTCCAAAAGTGTGCGTGTGTGTGTGTGTGTGTGAGAGAGAGAAAGAGAGAGAGAGAGAGAGAGAGAGAGCAATATCAATATTCTAATTTTAATTTTATTTATATACATATTGTCATATATATATATTGTCATATAAAGGGTATGCCTCTGACAAACAAGTTTTCCAGCCTCCTTTGTTCTCTTAATATAAACTCAGCATTTATATATATTTAATGGAGCTTGCCTGATTGGCATGACAGTTGTCACATTACCGTCCTGGCTAGCCCAGCACACTACACTCACCCCTCCCTAGTGACATACGACACAGCTCTAAAAAGCTACTGGCTGATCAGCACCATGGTAATGACTCCTGATTGGTCAAGCCCTCCAGTTACTCTGAACCAATCAAACATCCTGTATCCATGAGAATGAAGCTTGCAGAGCTATTTAAATCCAACCAGACAGATGTAAGATGGTATGCTCCTATGGACATCTTACTTTGAGAGGAGAAAAAGTAATAAAGAGAGAGAGGTTTGTTTATGGTCTGTTAAACAAATCCAGAAAGTTTTAGGGGTTATAAAGCAGATCCAGGTTTGTCAAGCTCGTGAAAAAAATGTTTTTTTTGTTGATTGCTATGTAAATTGGATTTTTCAGAAAAACTGCCGAATCTGTTTACACCTCCGTTTTTTTTCTTGTCCCACCCCTTATAAAGAATTAGGATACAGGACAAAGATATGAGAAAAAAACCTGGGAGACAATATCTTTAACAGGATGTAGAATTACACAATTGCTTTAAGTTTTTTTTATTTGTGAAGATGAAAAAAAATCTCCATAGTGTATGAAAAAGCATAAAATAGTGTTAAAATGGTAACGCTCTAGCATGCAATTGCATTACTCCTGTGACATGACTTAATGGATTTTGGTTGGAGGTCATACCACAATGAATCTCACACCTGCATGCAAAAGAGATGTTCATGAAATATTCAAACAGCATCAGTAAATGAACTACGCTTACTCTGGCACATTCAATGCACTGGTATGAAAGATTATCCATTAGAGCTTAAATGTGCATCTGATTGCATGTATAGGTATGTATTATTATTGTCATATGAAATATGTTCTTTGTAACTTTTAAACATTTAATTACATTACGTTACACTCACATTGCTTTTTTTCTTCCAGAAGAACCTGATTGTAATACTAGTGGATCTTGAATTAACATCTTACTCACTCAATCCCTGTAACTCATATCCTGCTCAGGGTCATGGGCGGCCTTATCCCAGGAGGCTCGGGGCATTAGGCCAGGTGCCAGTCCATCACAGGGCACACACACACACACACACACACACACACACACACACACGCTCTATTTGGAAAAGACAATTAGCCTAATCTGCATGTTTTTGGAAAAGGAAACTGGAGTACCTGGAGGAAACCCACAAAGCACAGTGAGAAGATGCAAACTCCACACCCACAGACCTGAGGCTGGAGATATGAGGCCATACCTCTATGCCACAATGCTGCGTGTCTTAATATCTATAAACAAAAATTCAAGTTTCTGCAAGATTGAAAATGTAGTTTATGTGCATCAGATTCCTAAATCCAGTCTGTCTTATATCTATTTGATTATAAAAGACATTTTTCTTCATTTGTCTGTATTTGCAGAACAGGTCGTTCTTGGTTTTTGTGTGTCTCTAAACAATTTCCTCCATATTTTTCTCATATACCTTTTCTTCATATCTTTTTTGTGTGGATTCATGTAGACTGTGCACCATGTGGGCATCATGTGAGAGGGCATGGTCAGCATAAAACAGGAAATTTACCCTAATAATCCTGTAGCAGGACAAAATTATTAGAGATAAGATTTTTTTTAAATAAGATTTTTCATAAACTTGTATAACGGTTTAAATTAATATATCATACATAGGATATAGAAATGTAACATACAGTAAGCATAATAAGCATGAACACCTTCAGGAGCCAGGTTCGATTCCCATCTCTGTGTGTATGGAGTTTGCATGTTCTTCCTGCGTTTGGTGGGTTTCCTCCCACAGACCAAAGACATTTAGGTTAGGTAATTGGCGTTCCCAAATTGCCCGTAGTGTGTGAATGAGTGTATGTGTGTGTGTCCTGCAATGGATTACCACCCTATCCAGGGTGTACCCTGTCTCGTGCCCTAAGATCTACTGTAAGTTTGGATTTATTTTCTACACTCTACAACCATACTTTTGTTGTTGTTGTTTTTTTTTGTTGTCTTTTTTAAACCATCAAATAACACACATTGCATCAGTTACACAGTAACAACATGATTATTAAGTTTTAAGTAGCAACATCACCTTCCTGAGACCCAGTTTCACCATGATGAAACTGGATCTCACGAAGACCATCCCAGGAAAGCAAGACCAAAACTTACTTCTGCTACAGAGAAGAAGTTCAGTTACAGTTACCAGCCTCAAAAATCACCAATTAACAACACCTCAGAGTAGAGCCATTGTGAAGGCATCTCAATACAGTACCAACTGTTCAAAGGAGATTATTGCATATTTTGGATGCATTCAGCATTATTTTACAATGTAGAAAGAAATAAAAAAGAAAGAAAGACCATGGAATTAGAAAGTGTTTCCAAACTTATGACTAGTAGTATATAAAATGACTTAAACCTACTAATAACAATGCAAACATTTTTACTTAATGCAATTTTTAAGGGATTTTTTTTTTAATTGTACTGCAATGAACAAATAAACAAAGTAACAAATAAATGTTACTCATCTTTTGGCAATGTCCTACAGGTACCTGTGGTTTTATTTTACTCTTAGATCACTGAATCATTCAGTGGACTGGATGGAGTGGACAGCAGATTTGCTTTGCAGAAACCTGGATGTGGGGTTATATTTGGATCTGTAATGAGCAGAAGCAATGGTGGGAAAGAGAGACTCCTCAAGACGTCATGAGGAAGAAAAGTGTGTATGTATCAACATAATCAGATTAGCCCTCAATGAACACAAAGGTGTAAACCAATGAAATTAGCAAACACGCCACCTTTATTGACCAAACCTGCCATAAAAATGTCATTCATTACAGGAAGAAAAAATATTAAGAATATGATATTAACATTTTCCGTTAAGATTCACAACATTTATGTCATATCCATTTGGGTCTTATTAGTGGTAAGAACGTTTAGGCTGTAAGGCTGTAAATAAAAAAATATCCATCTGCTTATTAGCTAACAGGATAAACCACTCGCCTCCAGACCTCCGATTGCACGCGCGGCGCTACGTCATCACTGCTGCGACCGTCGCGTGCACTGAGTTGCTAGGTAGTTTCTGTAGACGGAGTAAAGACAACAGAGTGAAGGCTGGAACTATCATATTTTTACTGTTACAAATAATAAAGGTAAACCTGTTTCATTTTTTGCACAGTTGTACATATTATTATTAGACAAAAATAACGCATTATTTTTGGAGCAATTAAAATCCATTTCAGTGAAAAAAATAGTTTCGGTAAAATGTCAATCGGTAGATTAACAGGATTTGTTTGTAACTCAAGTTTGTCATGAGAACTGTGTGTTTCAGAGAATGTCCTGACTGCTTCTACTTCTTCATCATCTTCATCTTTACGATACTCCCTCACTATTTTTGTTTTCGAGCTTGAACTCCTTCTACAGCTTCGCGCGTTGCCATAGTAACGCAACATGCACGCGCATTGTAGTCACGCGCTGCACAGTTTCTCCCTTGTGCTGTATAGTGGGTTTATATATATATTTTTTATTAACTTTATTTTAAAATAACGTCATTGGAATCCACCTTATGATCATTATTATTTATGAGAATGGTCAAAACGAGCTATAATGCCAGATGTCACGACATACCAAAAGTGATCCAAGGAAGGAAAACCAGTGAACTGGCAACATGACCATGGGTGCCCAAAGCTTACTGATTGCACATGGGGAGTGAAGGGCTTGCCTGTGTAGTATATGATCCAATAGTAGTGCTAGTGTAGGTCAAATTGAGGAAAAGATAAATGCTGGTTGTGATAGAAACATATCAGAGCACACAGGTCATTACTGTTTTTTCGTGGGAGGGTTAGGGTTGTTATGGCTGATATAATATAGAAATATATAGAAACAAATAGAAACATATAGAAACATACAGAATTTATAACAGAATGATAGCAGGTCCAGAGGTATCATTAGCACACCATGCCATATGCCATAGGTAAAGCAAAACTAAGCGTTCTTCCAAACCTAAGCAAGTTTGTCTGTTTTTGTTTGTCTTTATGGTCTCAGGTGGATGTGGTTTAGCGTTATCATTAGATGAAATCCGGCTGACATGCAGAGACATTTCATGCTTCTATATCGTGCTGCATTGTGAACCTCTACATTTTACCCATGGCTTCAGTGAAGCATACCCAGGAAAAGCAGGCACCCTTCTACCATGGTTATGGCAGCAGAAGACAAACGAGCGCAGAGATAGTGACAGAAGCCCGGCATTCTCTCAGGACTCTTCAGACAAAGCGGCCATTCACCCCAAGAGAGGAGCATCGGCAGCTTTTTGGAGGATCAGCCCGTGCACGTGATGGAAGGCCACCCTCTTCATTCAGGTTTAAAAAAAAAAAAAAAAAAAACAGCAACCTTGGTTTCCTGTAGAATGTTTACTTTCCATGCTAAAAAATATATGTCATAATCTCCTACAGCCTTCACACTAGGAATTTCGAAGCTCCTGAGTCCAGGCCGAGTTCAGGGACCCGCCTCTCTCCTTTGGAACATGTAAGTTGATTTTTCTGAACTATGAAATCTTGTCTGATTATGAGAAGCAAAAGTTAACACCTATATATTAATCAGAAGCCCAAGTTGGCACTTTCTCTGGATGAAAGCTACGGTGAATGTGAAAAAGGTGTGCCCAAACCTCCGGTCGAGCATATGGATAGGAGAGGTTCAGGAGGAGCTCGGAAAAGGCTGGTCAGAGCAAGATCGCTTACGCTGTTATCATCTACGGATCAACGCTCAAACGGTATGAGGAGGCACAAATAAAGATAAGATAGGCAAGTGCATGTAATACTGTCTCACTTGAGGGGAGATTACTGTGCTCGAGGTGAACAAAATGCATTTTAGTGAGAATAAAAGCATGCAAAGTAATTTCTTAGATAAACCATAAATGCCTCTGAGTGCACTGAATAAGTGGTGCATGGCATGTTGCTATATTTGCATACTGTGACCTGATTGGCTCATGTGTTTAATGACACAATAGCACTTTTTCAGTTCTAGTTTAGAAATTTCACTGTGGTTTTTCACTTTTTCAAGTGTTGAAAACGCTGCAGGGTGCTAAAAGAGTTGATTTAATTTCTAGCAAAAAATAAAGTAAAAAAAAAAGAAATGTTCTATATGTTGCTATTTGCTTAACAAATTAACGGATAATGTTAATGTTTGAGTCCCCCCAAAGTGTGTGTGTGTGTGTGTGCGTGTGTGTGTGTTAATGCTCCAGCATTATCACTCTCTGATAATGCATTTTTTTATTTTTTATTATTATTATTATTTTTATTTTTTCCCCGATTTTCTCCCTAATTTAGTCGTGGTCAATTCCTCCCCGTCACTAGGGGGCTCCCACATTAAGGCTACTACCATTCAGCCGGGAGGGCCGAAGACTATCACGTGTTTCCTCCAAACCGCGTGACGCCAGCCGACCGCATCTTTTCGAACTGCTTGCTCACGCACCGTTAGGTAACACACTCGGAGGAAAGCGCTATCCGCTCCTTCCGCGTGCGCAAGCTCACATGATTGGCTATAGAGCCGTGATTTATGTGGGAGCACAAAGTACCTCTCATCCCTCCCCTCTGGGAGAGCTCGGCCAATCAGCCCTCTCTAGACCTCCGGCTGCGAGAGGTAACAGCATCACCCGGGGATCGAACCAGCGATCTCCGGATGATAGGGCGAGCGCTATACCACTGCGCCACTCGGAGGCCAATGCATTTTTTACATACCTTAAACTTCCTGTATATTACTCCTGCTCCAAATGCATTGTTTCAGTGGTTATGTAAATGAGTTTCTACTGAGCTGAGCAACAAGCTGGGGGAGGGGTATCTTCTTATGTGAGGTCACATTAGGGGGGAAATCTCAACATTTATTTATATAGCACTTTACAGCAACCTAAGTGGAACCAAAGTGCTTTACAGCACTAAAAATGACAATAAAAATAGAAATAAAAATCCAAAACAAAATAAAACACATAATTATAAATAAATAAATGAAAAATATTAATGAAAATGCATGAAATAAAATCTAACTGGCTTGTTTAAACCTTGGGCAGCAGAGAAAAAACCCATCCAAGTCTCAAAGAGAGGTTAATGCCTGTGTTAGAACAGGGCAATCATCGAACTGCATGCTATGGTTCTCCAGCACTAGAACTGATGACGTTGTTGAACTGGTAAACCAATAAAAATGTAAAGAAATTTGTGAACAACATCATAGATAGCTCTTAAAACAATTAAAGTCGGTTCAAGTCCAGCCGAATAAGAGAATAAAAGAATAAGATTGCTGCCGCAATACTTCTGTTTCTCGCTATTCATGTGAAAGTCCATTGTTAAGAAAGACTGAAGGGCCTTTTTTCCCGTAACCTTGATCCTGTCCCCGTCCACCCACTCTGACAACTGTTTAATTGCGTCACTCACCCGGTGGAATGACAGAAAGAATAGATCCTTTTATAAGCAGATTTGTCTCCACGGATTGAAACAATAAAATCCATGTGTAGGAATGTGTTCTCACAGTTTATAATTCTTATAACTTGCTTATCGCTTATACAGTATTACCTTGCCTTTGTGTTATCTCTATTTTTTATTTTTTTAATCACGATTTGTTACCAAAGCAATGGTTTCCTTTATAGTCATGATTCATTTATTAATATTAATTTCATCACAGAATGCATCCTCTCCTTGCATGTGATTTTGTATCTTGATTTCTACAGTTCCTCAAACCGACGGTGCTCACAAGCCCCCCCAAGAGCACAAAGAGCCTCTTTCCAAAGAAAAGACAGCAAGACTCTCAGACACCAGGTACACTTTTTAATCTCCATGTCTTTATTTAGTTTTCACCCCTTCCCAGCTCATGTTTCTCTTATCAGCGACTGTGTTCTTGCCCATAACAGCAACCCTGAGTTAGTGTTTTCACAGTTTCATAGAGAACAGCAATAAAATATTTTATAGTCAGTTGATGCGTCTGTAACAGCTCCTTAAATTTATTAGAATTTGGTGTGTTAACATTTAAGGCTTTTAAAATAGATTTAAGGATTAACGTAATAAATTCAGTCTTGATGAAGTGTTTTATTCCAGCAAGTGGTTGAAAGGAAGTAAGGGATTGCTGGGAATTACTGTCCTGAATCAGGAAGCGTTCAAAGTGCTTCTTTCATGGCATTAGATTACTAGCGTGTCTTATGTGGATAATCGTCATGTCCCCACCAGATGTATGGTGGAAAGTACCAGAGGACCCATAAGACAGACAATAAACCAGATAAGTAAACAGAAATGAAATGCCGGCCCACATTTATTGCCTAATCAGTACTGCAAAGTAGCATAAGATATGAAATATGATGTCAGACTTTCAGCTTTGTTTACACACAGCTCGAGTGAATGGTGTAAGAATTACAACACTTAATTTTTTATGTGATCCAAACACAAAATGAATTGCAAAACTGGCTGCATATCGGTTTCATATGCATGAGTAGGTGCTAAGGACATGAAAGGTATTTCCAGTATAACATTTTCTTTTTTTTGGATACTTCACTGTTAACTCTTAATATGAAGTCCAAAATATAGCTGTTACTGCCACTGAAACATGGCATCATTGGACTAAAAACATCTGATTAAACCAATCAGAGAGAAAAAATTCGGCTGAAGGCAAAACACCTCATGAACTATTGCAGGAAAGCTCAGTGATTTCTGCGTGGTCCTGACTTAAGGCAGTCATTATAACTGCAAAGGATTTTCTGCCAAGTATTAGGAATGACTATGAAATCTGTACATCTCAAACATTTAGACGAGGATAAGTAAGACATCACATCGATTGTGGTTATTATTGCCCCAAGGATTAAATTTTTTTATATTTCCATTTTTTTTAATGGAGATGTTAAAGAAATCAACAAGGATGGGACCAGATATAGAAAGTGCTCTAATTTGTATACTGATTTAGGTTAACAGTAAAAAAAAAACAAAAAAAAAACTTGACATGATTAAGCCATCTCTACCACTTGGTTGAGGTATCCTGTGCTAAAAGATCCTGAGCACTGTGATGCTCAATATTTAAATAGCACAATTGATCCATAATCCATAGTATAAAAAATAAAGTTGATCAAATGGGCAAATAATGTTATGATGGAGCTACATCTCAACAGCTACTCTATTTGGAAGAGCATAAGTAACATGATTACAAAAAAAAAAGGTTTAAAAAAAAAAAAAAAGAGGAAGGGGCCAGATATAGAAAGTGCTCTAATTTTTAAACTGATTTGCATTTACTGAATATATTAAAGAAACAAACAAAAAAATCTGATGAAATCTGCATTTAGAGCTAAAGTCCAGCAGTTAATTTCATCTCCAATATTGTTTACTAGACAAAAAGGTCTGTTCTCACCGAGGCTCTGGGTTTACTGAGAAGGCAGTCGGTTTTCCACACGTGTCTCTGCATGAACGTGGAGTCATTCCTGAAACTGCTTTACAATCATGGACAGTGTAAATGTGTAAAGGTTGTAAATGTGGCAAGGTATAAACTTTAAGGAACATCTACATTTCAAGTACACACACACACACACACACACACATGCGCGCACACACACTCACACTCACACACTCTGTCTCTCTCTGATACAGTTGATAATGGAGCACTATTAGATTATGAGGGCGGGCTGCTCTGTTGTCAGTGAGCGTAGATTCGCTCAAGACTCTCACAATGAGATCATGTCTCAGACTAAAGGAGTCCATCAAACAGAAAGGCATTATCAAGTCATTAAGAGGGCCAAACAGAAATCGATACCCAAAATATGCCCGGTTGTACCGTTAAAAAAAAGCACGGTTCTGCTACTCTTCAGCAACGTGCCATTCATGTAGTCAAAATACCATTTTCTGTAAGACAGAACAAAAGGAACAAGACTCACAATGACACTGCGCAAACGACTCGGACGTAAGCACACGATCTTGTGGTTTCCTGTGTGTTGCATGCACAAGTTTACACTCGGACCAGTTTGCATGCACTCACATTATGCAAAGCTCCAGATGTATCAGAGATTGTTGGTACTGCGGGGAACCGAGCACATGACATGAGCAGACCTGTTTGGGACTCTCCGTGTATGCGGGTACCTGAACATTGCAACAGGGACACCTTGTGGCAATGTATTCAAAAAGATATCTAAAAAAAAAAGGATTAAATAAAGCAGGTGTTTGCAGTATGGTGATTCTAATATGTGTCTTTATGTGCAGAGAAGAGCTAAGAAAGGAGAATTTTTTTCTTAATTTGTCTTTTGTGTGTGTGTGTGTTTGTGTGATTAGCAGAGCTCCACGGCCCAGCAGTGCCGACTTATCTCAAGCGAAAAGAACAAACCCAGGTTTGTTTCATCTCCAATACATACCGTACACATACACTCTGTCAGCTCATATGATTAAACCCCGAAGCCTGATTTGTAGATCTGACCTCTGATCTGAAACACAGTGGCTTGTAGAATATTTCCTGCTTCCTGCAATGCAAATGTCTGCGCAGAACCCAGGCTAATCAAACAACGTGTAGGCGCGTAGTTTTGACCTTTTCGTGCTATGATGAACATCCTGTATTTCTATACAAGTGAGAAGCACTGATGTGAAGCGAGTAGGTGTAAAGCAGTCATGGTTTGACTGGTGTTTGCGGGCCATCTGTTCTCTGTCAGGTGCTGATAGAAGCGGAGACGCGGCAGGAAGTGATGAATCCGTCTTCTGGACCTCGGAGGTGTTTCCTGTCCTTGAAACGATCGAGTCTATTCCTCCAGGTGATTAAAATGTATAAAATAATGGGATTTATCTGTGTTAAATATGTATCTATGACGGAAAGGGTTGAATCACAGCGACCAGTCACATTATCTAGTATATGCAGAAGACGGCAGATAGCGCATGTTTCGATGGATGCACGTGTTGTCCTTCACCGTCCTTGCCAGGTTGCACTGTCACGTGATATGGAAGATTATTCCAGGGAAGAACAGAAATCATGATATTTAAAGTGGAATAAAAAGGGAAGCACAGTAACGAAGGAACGAGAGCTAGAACTGTGAAATATTTAAGCACTTTTTAAGGAAATAAAACCTATGTAAACCTCAGCACTTCTTTTTTCCGTTGTCCCAATGCTAATGTGTGTGCTAGGCGTTTTCTATTTTTAATCCTTAGAAAGTCAGCTCAAACTCAAGGTCAATTAGGTTTCAATCAAACATCCTCATTCTAATCAGAAACACATCAACAGATCGAACCCCGTAGAAGGGTTTCAAGGAAATTTAAACTTCGTCTTTGAGCGCTCTCTGTTTGTCTAACATTTAGGAGAAATTGCATCGGAGGAGACTATTCAGCAACTCTGCGATGCTTGTTTCCATCTCCATAACCTTCTGGCGGAGAAAGGCATGCTGGGAAAACGTTTTAAGGAAAGGTCCTCGGTTTTGCGGACGCTGTTCCGGCTGATTGATGTTGGATCAGACCAGCTGAACTTAACGCTAGCTCAACTCATCCTTGCAGTATGTAGACAACCCGAGTGCAGGATTGCTGAACCTGCTTTAAAAGGGGGGGGAAAATCCCGGACTTAAAATTTTAAAACTTAAACATTTTTTTTGTGTCATTTCAGCTCGACGTCAGTGGAAACAACCTGCTCAACATTTGCAAACTCATATTTAAAATAAGCCGGATTTCCAAAAATGACTTCCTGTTCCAGGACAGCCCGGTTATAGGTGTGTCTGTGTTCCCAACTACCTTGTACACTTATTAACTTTCCTTTACACTCAGCTTATTATTGTCTGTGTGTTTGTGTGTTTAGATTCCCTGCTGGCACTGATGCAGCGTGAGGATTTTGCCAGCACTGGAGAGGCTGTGCTGTACTGTACGGGCTCCCTGAAGCTCCTGTCAGGAAACAGCACCCTCACCAGGTTGCTCCTGGATAAAGGCTTTATTGCAGCTTCGCTCAAGCTTTCTCAGAGACTTATTCAGCTTGCAGACCCTAACAAGTTAGCAGGGCATGTAATGGTACAGGTGGGTGATAGATAGATAGATAGATAAATAGATAGATATCTATATATTAATAGATATATCTATATAGATAGAGAGACAGTGAGACTTGAGATTTTGACCTCTCGACCCCCTCGCAGGTGACGGCAGCTCTGCGAAACATGGCCGACTTGCCCGAGTCCCGTTCTTCCTTTTCATCCAAAGATGTCTTCTCTACGTTGTGCGCGGTCATAGATCATCACCAAGATGACCACGACGTGTGCCTTAACATAGCTAGGATATTTAGGTACAATGGCTTTGAAATAAGTTTTTTTTTTTTTTCAAAACTCAACCAATGTGCTTTTATAAAGATTGATTTGTGCTTAACTGTCGCAACACCACTCGAACTCACCACTTTAAACCCCTTTCACTGGTCTCCTTCCTGTTTGTGCAGTTTCATACACACGACACAGGAAAGGCTAGTTGCACTATCAGCAGTAATGTTCCGTACGGCTTTTTAATCGCCCATTATTTCTTGATAAGTCCTGACGGCGGCCTTATCGCCTTGTCGTTGCGTATTATTTTCTCAGCCGAGTCACATCCTAGCATGTGCTTGTGTGTGTTCTGTGTCTCCAGCAAACTGTCCTGCTATGCCGAGTGCTGCTACACGCTAGCCGAGACCTCGAGCTGCTACAAGCTATTTTTAGCCCTGTTGTGCAAACACAGCAGGAAACAGGTGAGTCCAGCCAAAACGTATATGTATGCTAAAGTCACATACACAAACACACAAACACACACAAACACTACAGTAGACACTTCTGCTTTATTGAGCAGAGCAGTGTTCAACAGACATGTGTGAGTTTTCTCTTCCACTATTCGCTGTCTACATGTTTTGTTAAAACTTCAGATATCTAGTGTTGTGAAGACGTAAACTTACACACTTCGCATGCAGAACACACTGTTCTTATTGACTTCCTTATTGCAGGGAACATATTGAGCACTGTCCAGTGGAGCAAGATTTTTATAGGTTATAAGTCAACGCTGTGTACCAAAACATACGTACAGTAAAGAAAAAAAAAAAATTGCAAGATTTCATAAAAATAATATATATATGAGTGATTTTTATATATATATATATATATATATATATATATATATATACACAGTATATATACAGTATATATACAGTATATATATGTATGTGTGTGTTTGTGTGTGTATATACTGAATGAATCCCTTAACATGACTATTTATTCCTGATCAAATCTGCATTGTGTCTAGGCGTTGGTGGTCCGTCTTCTGTTCACGGTAGGAAACCTGGCGGCCAGGAGCAGCGAAGCCAGAGAGCGAGTGTTCAAGGAGGAAAGATGCATGGATGTTCTCTTAGAGCTTTTTCAGAACTATCTGCAAATCAAGAATCCTGTGCAGGACGACGAAGACGTCCTGATTAAGCTCATTCGAGTCTTGGCCAACCTGTCCATTCACCCCAATGTAGGCACGGCGCTGGCAGGGAATCGGCTGTGTGTGGAGCTACTACTGAAAGTGCTGGGTCAGCAAGAATAATCTCTCTCTCTCTCTCTCTCTTACACACACACACACACACACACATAGGCATGTACCCAATGCTAGATGTCTTCTGCTCTCTACATGTTTTCTCAGACATGGAGAAGAAATATTTCTCTTGTTATTGGTACAACTTCACTTTCGCTCCTACGTGGGAGTTTTTCGAGCTGGCACAGAAAGGATGAAGAGGCGGTGAACATTTCCTGCTCTGAAAGCATGCAGGACAATTGTCTAATCAGCACTTTTTAAGTTTTTTTTTTCTTTTTCTCGCTCTGTCTCGTTAAAATAAACACAACATGCAGTCACGCAATAACTGTAAACCTTAGTGGCGGATAAAGTGCACTGATTCCCAGCATGCAGTGCTGCAGATAACAAGAAGCACTGAGCTGTCATTTCCCAGTTTCTGTTTTTTTTTTCTTTTTCTTTTTGGTAGTCCTGTTTGTTCAGCGCATGTTTCCGAGACACAGAAAAGAAACGTTTTGTGGTTTTAAGGCGCAAACCGAAAGCCACTTTCAATCCTGCATGGGAGTTCTTGCACAGGCTCGGGGAGAGGTGAAGGGGTGCTTATCATTTCCTGTTAAGAAAAAAAACATAATATATAGAGAATTTTAACAGCATTTATTTTTAAATTAGCAAGTAATAATCTGGACAGAATGCACATCAGGCAGCATTTTAACAAATAGGTTGTGTATAGTTTATTCAATTTTGTCTAAACATCACCGCACTTTGAAGTATGAAATTGTTCGATGGAAAGATCTATATTAAGAAGACCGAGATGGTTCTCACACATCTGCCGTTCGTCTGGTAAATTTAAATAACTTCCTGTTTTTATGATTTAAAAAAAAGAAGAAAAAAAAAGACGTCAACTCAGATGGAAAAAGAAACCGAGACAAACAGATCGCGGCGAGCAGACGTGCCTCCTGAACGGCTCGCGTGGCTGCAGGGTGACACCAAAATTTCGACAATGCAAACCGCAGCTCTTTTTTCAAACAGGATGCTGCAGCGCTCTAATACAACGTTGCGCTGTAATATTCACTTTGGTTCAATATCAAGATTGTGAGTCAGAACAGAAAGGCTCATGATCTGTTCCTAAACTACCCGAGATTGCGCTTGAAACCGAAATCAGACAAATCTGATGTTTACGCACCAGTTCGGCACGCGCTCCGTTTCAACAAGTTTGAATGTGCGAGAAAATGTCTGGAAATTAACATTTTGGACTTGGTGTGTTTCAGAGCTTAGGCCTGTTGAGGAGAGTACAGAGTTAGTACTGAATGCGTCAACCGCCATCAACAACTTGTCTTACTACCAAGGAGATGGCCGTGTCGTCCGTGTCCGTCACGCACACGTCTCCGAGCGTAAGAAAAGACGATCCTGATGATACACATTTTCTTTTTCTTGTGTCAGATTTATTAATTATACTCTGATTAACTGGGCGTGTATGTGTGGTTGCAGTGTTGCTGAAGCTATTATTGAGCTCAAATATGGACGCAGTTCTGGAGGCTACACGTGTGTTTGGGAACCTTTCTCAGATCCAAGAAGTACAGCGCTTTATCATCAGCTACAAAGGTGTGTATTTTACAGGAACGGGATTTAACATGAGTGCTGAAAGCTATACATGTGTGTGTTTGTTTGTGTGTGTCTCAGTGCACCGGTTTGTCGTTGCTCTGCTGGACTCGAAGAACCCGGACTTGTGCTTTTCGGCATGTGGAGTCCTCACCAACCTCGCTGTGGAGCCCAAGAACAGAACCATAATAAACCAGGAAGGAGCCATACACAAGTAAGCTGTTATATTTGTACATTCTGTTGCTCGAAAAACACCTCCTTCACCTTTTTTTTGTGCAGGTTGATTGATTGCCTGCGAGACTTTGGGCCTCAGGACTGGCTTTTGGCTGCACAGGTGTGTCAGACGCTGTGGAACTGCATTGAAGACGGACAGCAGGAGTATGAACAGGAGCTGCTGGAGATTCTCTCTCTCTATTCAGGTCCATACAAACACACAGACACACACACACACACACACACACACACACACAAACTAGTCTAACCTTAACTGAGTCAAACTCAGTACCCAAAAAGAAACCTTTTGGCTCTGGAAGTGAAAACATCTGTTTTGGCAATAAGTTCCAAAATTATTGGTACCCTTTAAGAAAACTAAGTCTAAATTATTATTGTCACATCTCAGTTTTTCCATTCTAACAGACGTACTTTTCCATTAAAAAGAAAAAATGCAAGCAGCAGACCCCTGACCCCTCATACAATCAACTCCAGAATTCCCTAATACCCTTAATGAATGAGTGAATTTTAATATCTATAAAAAAAAAAAGAAGAGCACACATGCAATAAGTGATTTTGTTTTCTTCGCTTTAAACAAATGCTTCTATCGTCAAACAGAAAATACATTTTATAATAATGTAGCCTCCCACCCGAAATTTTAGTATTCTGTAAACCTCCCTGTGAGAACGACAGCACTCAACCTCTTTCTGTAACGTGACCTTCATGCACAACGTTATTCTTGAGAACTCTAAATTACCCTTTTATCAGTTTTTTTTTTTTGACTGAGACAGCTCAGTGTGAGACCTGGAGTTTTATGTCATGGCAAAGAGTTTTAACGTCTGTTTTGGGCTCAGTTCCACCCACCTTATCAAATAAAATGTTCTTGTACTAAATGAAATTCATTACTCCCCTATAACACTGGCAGGAAAAAGAACCAAATTATATATATAAAAAAAGAAGGTTAATTGCATCATAGTTTACATCATGTTGTTGCTGAATTTTTTCAAGGGGTGCCAATAATTCTGTTGTTAACTGGATGTTTCTTTTCTCATGACCATCCAGGAAACCAAAAAGTGTCTGAGTCAAAGTTTGACGGTTCTCAGTTTGATGGCAAAATCAATTTACCCAAGTTCTACAATGTCTTTGAGGTGTTTCCTCTGCCAGGAGGTTATAACTTGGTTGTGTGTGTGGATTGTATTTGTGACGACAGTCACAGAGACTTTTGTGCTTGCGTTACTTGTGCCAGTTCATAGGATGGTGAACTGTTTCTGTTTACCATTTCTAGACCATGAGGCTTTGCAGTGGCCCTCTATCGATGACATAAAGGCTTACCAGGAGGCATGCTGGGAGATGGAGTTCTTACCTGTCGCGGAGAGCCTGAAGAAACGGCTGCAAAGATAAACAAACCAGAACAAGACATAATCCAGACATAATTCAAAAAGTTTATTTCAGTAAAAAACTTTTCAGTTCAAAAAGTGAAGCTTATATTATGTAGCTTCATTAGACACAGACTGATATATTTCCAGTGCATATTTCTTTTAATCTTGATGATTATGACTTACAGTTAATGAAACCCAAAATTCTGTATTCAGAAAATTAGAATATTGTGAAAAAAATTTATATTGGGAGACTCATGGTGTCAAACTCTATTCAGTTAATTAACTCAAAACACCTGCAAAGGTTTTCGGAGTTGTTAAATGGTCTCTCAGTCTGGTTCAGTAGGCCGGCTGTTTACAGAGTGCTGTATCCCAGCACATTAATGGAAAGTTGAATGGAGGGAAAAAAAGGAGCACAAGCAACAGGAATAACCGCAGCCTTGAAAGGATTGTTAAAAGAAGCCCATTTAAGGATTTAGGGAAGATTCACAAGGAGTGGACTGCAGCTAGAGTCAGTGCTTCAAGAGCCACCACACACAGACGTATCACGTAGGACGTAGGAAAACTGTCACATTCCTTATGTTAGGCAACTCTCGAACCAGACACCGTCAGAGGCGTCTTACCTGGGCAAAGGACAAAAAGGACAGGACTGTTGCTGGCCAACGTCCTCTTTGTTTGGAAATCAAGGAGGAGAGGCACAAAATCTCAGTTGCTTGAGGTCCAGTGTTTGCACAGTCAGTGGTGGTTTGGGGAACCATGTCGTCTGCTGGTGTTGGTCCACTGTGTTTTATCAGGTCCAAGGTCAGCACAGCCATCTATCAGGATGTTTTAGAGCACTTCATACTTCATGATCTCTGCTGACCAGCTTTACGGAGATGCAGTTTTCATTTTCCAGCAGGACTCGGCACCTGCCCATACTGCCAAAAGTGCTAATACCTGGTTTAAGGACCATGGTCTCCCTGGACCTAAGGACCTAAACACCATAGTGAATCTGTGGTGTATCGTACCAGCCCCAACAACGCAGAAGAGCTGAAGGCCACTATCAAAACAACCTGGGCTTCCACACCACCTCAGCAGTGCCACAGACTGATCACTACAGTGCCACGCCGCATTGCTGCAGTAATAAAGGGAATCCAGACCAAGTATTAAGTGCTACTTTTCAGTAGTCCAACATTTCTTTGTTAAAAATCTTTTTTTACGGCAATTTTTTTTTATTGGTCTTAAGTAATATTAAAATTTTCTGAGATACTGAATTTTGGGCTTTTATTAGCTGTACGTTGTAATCATCAAAATTAAAAGAAATAAACACTTGAAATGTATCAGTCTGTATGTCGAATTTATATACGAGTTTCGCTTTTAGAATTGACTTACTAAAATAAATCACCCTTTCGATAATATTCTAATTTATTGAGATGCACCTGTGTATACAACACATGCTGTACAGATATACACTAAGATATTTATCTAACAAGGAACATCCAGGACCTCAGGAATGATCTGAAACTCTTTATTAAAGGGACCACAAGAACAGAGTTAAGAGCTTGTGTTAAACACATACAGCAACATGATACAAAATAGCACACTGGTTCTCCTTTACACAGAACGGTAACACTTACATTGGTACCATCTGTACATCTTGGATTATCGCTAAACCTCATGAAATATCTACTAGTGAGAAAAGTCATATTCAGTAATAATAGATATCAAAAGCATAAAATGATGCAACATTCTGATTAAAACGTTAGTCACCTGCTACCTAAATCAAAGGGAGAACATTGTATGTATGTGTGTATTAGTGCAATGGCATATTTAACTAGAAGAACGTTGCTTCAATCGAACATTTCCAAGATGTTTCCTACTAGTAATTATCTTTATTACTGCAGGTTGGAGAAGGGGGGAAAGAAAGGTTACACATACTGTACGTTCCATATTGTTTTGTCTCGAGGTATTTTTTTACAATAAAATTGTCACCATGGAGTTTTTTGTTGTTTTTAAATCTCCATGCTCATGTTATGCAGGATTGTTTATCAGAGTGAAAAAAAGGTTCTTGAATTCTTGAAATTCAGGTCATACAAAGACATTAAAATGTTTTATTTCCTTTTATTAAACATTTTCTTATAAAAGTGTCCACAACTGAAATCAGTCTCCAAAAGATTTTTTTCTTTTTTAAGAAAGAAAACTCATTGCTTCTTAGCATACATTTCCAAAAAAAAAAGAAGTACCCTCACTTTCTGTCTTTCTCACCACTTGTCTACACCCACCATCTGAATGCAGTACGTTTTTTTTTTTTTAGTAAACACAATCTATACTTCTTCAAACACGCACACAACAGTTTAAAAAAAAAAGCTGCTTAGTCATACTCCTTGAAAAACAAGCAGTGTATATATCATACTGATCATCAGAGAGCCTGCGCATGGCATCACAAACGACAACGACCGTACGATCCTGCTCAAGTATGTAAGAGCACTTACATACTTTTATTTAT
>JAOVVA010000026.1:6462222-6473699 GCA_028565275.1 Leiocassis micropogon
CGATTCCCAACAACTGGATGAAGTGCCTGTCCCAAGCCCAGATAAAATGGGAGGGTTGTGTCAGGAAGGGCATCTGCTGTAAAACCTGTGCCAAGCTTGTGTAGCAACCCATTGCCTGGAGCAGCCGAAAGACCAACAACAACAAAAAAAAAAGATAATTGCTATTAAATAGTATAGACTACTTAAATAGAGTTAGGCTACTCAATAATGCAAGTAAAGAACGATTAATATGAATGAGAACAACAAACTCAAAAACTCATAGTTCTGTTTACTTCAAACTGGAAACATCATTAAAAAAAAAAATTATGTAACTGATTAGTATATAAGTATATAAGTTTTGCCAACTTATTCGGGTTTACAGTGTACCTTAAAGGCAACGGTTGTTCAAAATGATCAGTGTGTGTGAATAAACTTTAAACTTATTAGCTGTGTGTGTGTGTGTGTGTGTGTGTGTGTGTGTGTTAAAGGTTTAATAGGGCGCTTCATGGAGTCAAAGTTCAAATGCAAATGAAAAGATAACTAGCTTTTAGAAAAACCTGGAATATAAAGGTGACTGTTTTAGTGATTAGATTTTTATTCAAAGTACTTATCAGCTTTAGTGAGTCAATCAAAGCGAAGCGTTAATCAAGGAACAAAGAAGGACAGAATAAACTCGTCATCTTGTCAAGGTTTGCGGCTAGCAGACTCGAGCTTAAGTTAGTGTGCCTTAAGTTAGTTTGCGACTCTCTTTTTTGTTTCGTGCTGAACCCAGCAGGCACACTTAAAAAAAAAGAAACCGCAGGCTGTCGGATGTTCAACAAGTGGCAGAATAAAAGTGCAGCCCTACTAAGAACCAGTTCCAACCTGACCTATCGCAGAGCGCTGAGGGAAGACGGAGGGAGAGGTTCGAAAAAAAGAGAGAGAGAGAAAAAAAAAGCCACGATGACATAAGCCTAGCAACAGGAGACAGCCAATCACGAGCCAGAACAACAGTTTCAGGGTCCAATCTCTTTTTTTTCCGCCTCACCAAAATCTCCCCCACTCTTAAGTTCCTCGAACGGGAGAAAGAAAAAAAAAAAGTTAAACTGCAGCTGTGTGCACAGTCTCCATGAAGAAGGAGTGCTAAGCTTTTATGAGCAAACGTTAGTGCTGTTGTGTATTTGAGAGGTTAACAGAAGTGCTGGTGATCTTTAGACTGGATAGTGTGTGATAATGCTGAATACAGGGGAAAAAAGAGGAAGAGAAAAAAAAAAAACTTTGTGATAAAAATGACTCATTATTCACACACTGTTGTGGATCAAACATGTTTCATAAAGTAATCCTAAGTAAGAAATATGGGATATTTTTACTTCAGTTGGATAGCACTTTGTGTGTGTGTGTGTGTGTGTGTGGTTCATTTATTCTCTTTGAATCCAAAGTGCAAGAATGGCCAATTCAGTGCTTTCCTGCTCTCTTGAGTTTCCCACAGTGTATAGTGTGTAGCTGCTGACCGTCACTGTTATTATCACACACATACACACACTCACTTAACTGTCTCGAAGCCGTTAAAATAAAACAGCCTTTGACAATCAGTGCATCACTCAGCATTAACACTAGAGCAAATAGGGTGTTTGTCTGTTTGTGCATTTACTCCACCATGTCCTCAGCAACTCTTTCTCCAGCGCGTTTGCTCTAGCTCTTGCTCGCCGTCTCCCCCTCACTCTCCCACCCTTCCTCGCTTTCCTCTTTCGACCCCTCCACCCCATCCCACCCTTTTCCAGTGTTCCTTGGCTTCAGTGCTCGACTTCTGACAACTGGCCTGATCGAAGCAAGCCGTCCTTGCATCTGTCTTCCTGAGAGGTGCGGTCTACTAAGAACTCTCACTCACACACACACAGACACACACAAAGGAAACAACATTCCCAAGGCTACAAAGCATGCTAGCGCACATCTTTACAACTGCAACAAAGTATACAGGTTGAAAAGAAAATGCTTAATCTACAAGATTAATGTAATCCTGGAGATTTATGGCAGTTATAGATTAGACTTAAAAAAAAAAGAAAATAAAAAATCTGTGTACACACCAAGCATGCAATGAACACTGAAATGATCCGCAAAGATTAGCAGTGATGTTTTTGGGTTGTTGGAAAAAGATTTTATTTTAATTTTTTTTAAATCCTGTCACATTTCGGATTGTCTGAAAACCCAGAGTAAACTTGGACAGAAGAACAGAAAGATTTTAGTTTTTCCGGTCTAATCTACTTAAACCAAGGCACTTAAACACTAAACACATTAAACACGCTATTATTATTTAATATATAATGAGTGATTTATAATTATTCATTTACCAGTAATCTGCAGTAATTGATTAAACTGGGCCGACGACACTCATTAGATGCATCAGAACAGAACATTTTTAATAATCTATTTAAGTGTGAAATTCACCTTCTTGAAGAAGAATATACCGATGCCCCCCAAACCCCCATACACTCCCCCCCAAAAAAAACCTCCTCAATTCAGAAACATTTTTACGCAGTCAATCTGAGCTTTTGACGAATCCCGAAGCCGCATGAATGCCAGGAGAATAGGCGGAGGCCTGCGGAGGCCTGCGGAACACCGTGCGTATGAGGAAGCCAGAGTTCCCGTGGATGTTATTTTAAAAGGCAGAACTCACAGCTGTAGCAATACATGCAGAGCGCGGTGCATACACGTAACACAATACAGCGTCCAGTAACGTAGGAGAAAGCAAAGCAAAAACGCCTTCCTCTGCTATCTTTAGTAATGTAAAGCAACTAGCACTCAACCCTGACCGTGTGAGATTATTCAACTTTAAAGAGCATGTTCAGGAATAGATATGAGATGATGGAGTCATGAGGGAGTCCTGTGGAGCAAACTGGCGGTGCTCTCCGCCAATCATAGCCACATCCGTGAGCACAGGTAGGCATTAGTGAGTGGATAGCGTTTAATCCGAGGGTGTTATAGCGCCCCCGATGTTGCACAAGGAACGGTTCGGACAAATGTTTGGAAAAACATAACAACCTTCAGTCCTCCCCTGGTTGTTAGCCGTCGTCGATGTAGACGGCTCTAAGACAGGTGGAGGTGGCCACAACAAAATTTGGGAGAAAATCTAAAAAAATAATTTTTTAAAAAGTGGTAGACATGATTTCAGCGTTCTCATAGAACTCATAGTTCCAATTAATTGAATTTCAATTTCGATCACGATTATTGGCTTCCCAAGATTATGAGAAAATAAAATCTAGAAGGAATTAAAAGATTATTCCATAATAACTTTTTCGTTGTGTTATGAATCCAGCGCATCAATTTGCTTAACACATGTTCAGTTCAGCCAAATATTCTACACAGCAAGATAGTTCACTTGTGAGCTGAACCTATTAGCATCCTGGCAGTTTGATTACTACAGAAGAAGCTTAGCAGTGTGACGTTTTGATTGTTAATGGACCATTTTGTTTTATGGAATCTTTTGTTTAGCCTGAGAAAAGAGAGCAGAAAGAGAGACGCTGGTCAAGAAGAAAGGCAAATTCAGTTAAGTTGTTTGGAAACCCTTTGGTCCCAAGGATGGTGATAAGAAAGAACAACAGCGCGGCACAGTCATCGCTATGCAACCACCTTCCCATCTAGCTTTCTTTCTGTAAGGAATAACAGATACTATAAAAATAAAAAATAAAAAATAAAGTGTTTACAAAATGGTAAACACCTTTCGAACTGGTAAAGGACTTTTAAGTTGTTGTTGGTCTTTCAGCTGCTCCCGTCAAGGGCACGCCACAGCGGACCATCCGATCCGCACACAACTTGGCACAGGATTCACGCCAGATGTCCTTCTTGACTCAACCCTCCCATTTTATCTGGGCTTGGGACTGGCACAGAATCCAGTGGATTTGGGCACTGGGTGGGAATCGAGACCAAGCCTTCCGCATGGAAGGGGAGAAACCTACTGTACCACTGAGTCACTGAGAATACCCTCTTAAAGGACTTTTAAAAGTATTAAGACTTAAAGGTGCAAGTGTGTATATAACACACAAACATAATTTTTTTTTTTTTTACATGTTCTTCAGTTCCACATGCATAGTTCCACAGATAACAAATAATCATTTAAAAAAAAATCGGGATCTAAATATTGACCAAAATAATCTGGATTATAATGTTTGCCATAATCTCATAGTCCTAGTTCCTGGCAAAAAAAAAAAAATAAACAAGTTCACGCAAGCAGAAGTGGGTGGATAGCGCTGTCCTCCAAGCATGTCACACATCTAATTAATGTTCTGACGAGCCATAAAGGGAGTAGCTAGCACTGTGTTCAGAAAGACTTGGTACAGGACAAGTTGTTAAACAGTTATACAAGCACTTAACTTTATAAAGCCTCAATTCATACTTTTAAACAATCCACGATCTTGGCTGAGAGACCGTACAGTCTCTTTCCCGAAAAACTATAAAAAAATATATATATATACTGACAAACTATTAAGAGCTCCTTGCTTATCAGTCTGGCGTACTCGTCTCTTTACAATGCTACAGATATGACACCATGTGACCTGCTGACCTGTGCAATTCTGTACTGTGGCACCAGCGCAATAGACTGAGCATCGCTAAGTGCTCTTGGTTACTGATAAGAATCCAGTGCTTTAACAGCCTTCCGCTCCCTTCATGTCTCTATCAGTCAAAAACAAGGCCATAATTACGTATATATGTCATGACCAGCCTTAAGTGCTGTAAGAGTTGATCTAGAAATCACTTCAGTCCCAAAGCATTACAAAGCAAAATGGTTGCTTTGGCATTTGTATGCAAAGCTTTATCTAATCATTAAAAATTGTAGGCGAATCATATTTCTGTGAACATATGGATGTAGGTAGTATAGAATGTCACATGTTCAACCGACTGAAAATAATGACGGCTCTTTATTTTATAAAACATTTAAACATAAGAGAGACCACTTCTTTCTCCGAAATGCACAATCTTTTAATTTATATGCTTGGAAAATTCCAGAAGCTGATAGGCTAATTGACGTCATTTGGGTCAATTGGACATGAGCGGTACCTGTAGATATATTTTAAGGTCTACATATCATGGAAAATCTAAAGAAATCAGTCAATACCTCTGAAAAAAACCCTCCATAAGTCTGGTTCATCCTTGGGAACAATTTTCAAATGCCTAAACGTTTGGTTCACTGAACCATGCAGCCATCATACCGCTCAGAAAGGAGATGTGTACTTTGGTACAAAATGTACAAATCAATCCCAGAACAACAGCAAAGGACCTTGTTAAGACACTGGAGGAAATGGGTAGAAAAGATCTATATCCACAGTAAAACAAGGCAGATATCGACATCACCTGAAAAGCTGCTCAGCAAGGAAGAAGACACTGCTCCAAAATCGACAAAAAAGCCTGACTATGGTTTCCAGCTGCACATGGGGACAAAGATCCATATTGGAGAAATGCTCTCTGGTCTGATGAAACAAGAATTAAACTGTTTGACCATAATGACCATTGTTGTCTGGAGAGAAAAGGAGGAGGCTTGCAAACCAGAGAAAACCATCCCAACCATGAAACATGGGGGTGGCAGCATCATGCGGAAGGAAGATTATGTGGATATATTTAAGCAACATCTCAGGACATCATCCAGGAAGGTAAAGCTTGATCACGAATGGGTTTTCCAAATGGACAATGACCCTAAGCATAGTTCCAAAGCTGTGGCAAGATGACTTAAGGATAATAAAGTTGTGGGCAGAACTGTAAAAGCATGTGCGAGCAAGAAGGCCAACAAACATGACTCAGTTACACCAGTTCTGTCATGAGTAATGGGCCAAAATTCCAGCACCGTACTGTAAGAAGTTTGTGAAAGGCTACTTGAAATGTCTAACCCAAGTTAAAACAATTTAAAGGCAAAATATTACTTAATACAACTTTGTATTTTGTAAATTGTAGTAGTTACAACTGTAGAATTGCTAGAATAGAGCGTTTAGGCCAAAATCATTCTGCCATGTTGGATAAACTACCAAGAAATGAAACCATCATACCAGGTTTTGGTATTTACATTGCCAGGGGATCTTGTGGCACAAAAAAACAACAAAGCCTGTGTAAACTCCTGTCAAAGTCCACGATTTTGTCCCAACACTCGCAAGAAGTCAAAGAGCGTAGGCACTGTGATGTCACTGACCTGATTTATAGCGGTTGGAGTTATGCCATCAGTTAATTTGGGACGGGTGAGTCACCCAGATTAAAACTCTTGATGCATACTAGTCAAAGACAAGCGAAACAAGATAGAAACTTGTCAATCAACAATCTAGATAGGATCAAGGCATCATGTCACACACCTTCATGGCCTTATAGTTTAGAAACTTGAGGTTTATTATTATTCGCACACTCTTGGTCTATCGTACCAACATTAGCATGAAAACTTTGTATCCCTAAATTTACATCTATATGTTACTTGGCTAAACTGAGGGATTACTGTTTAGAGCATGGGTATAAACCCCCAAGTGTGCGTGTGTGTGTGTGTGTGTGTGTGTGTGTGTGTGTGTAGTGTTTGACTTTGTGAAAAAAAAAAAAAAAGGGTGCACACAAATTTAAAGCACTCGTGTGTCACAGAGAAACTGGTCCACGTTACATACGCTTTAGGGGGCCAGACGAGACTAGCAGCCGTCCACATATGCTTGCCACTGTTTGTCTTGCAGTTAATTAATAACAGACCACGTAACATGGAAGAGCGGCAAAGTGAGTGAGCGAGGCGTCCCCTTACACTTTACACAGTTAATTTAAAAGTGGATCGACGTACTGTATCTGTAGGAGTAAAATTTGCTCTGTGTTGCATGTCGAGAAAATTATCGTAAAGGGGGAGCAAAAACGCGGGGTGGTAGAGTTCATCTGTCTGACGTCGTTGATGCACCGGCTGTGTCAGGTCATCTGTGTGGTTATGTATTGGGTTGCGCTTTATTTCGAGGGCGCTCATGCGGGAAGGCAGTAGGTTAAGGAGACGAGACTAATCGGGAGCAGGATCGTTACCATGGTTGGGGGAAAAAAAATATCGTTATAATACTTTACTTGAGTATCGTTGACATTGAATACTTTTTAATCATAAATGTCCTACACCTTGGATTTGAGACAGCAGTGTGGAGCTGTAGGATTTGTGCTCCTGGACCCGCCTCTGGAAATGTTTCAGCAACATGAGATAACCCCCAGATGAAGCATGAAGTATTGCAAACTGATAGGAAATATTTGAGTCAGGGTGTTAAAAAGCACAAAATGTCAAAACATTGCGTCAGATCTGTTTTGTTTATTGAGTGTGAATTTTGTGTGATTTGCGCAAAATGCTGTAACTCCATCTGCTATGCTATAACACAGCCACCAGCTGTGTTTATTTATGTCATGCAGCATCTTCGTCTCATTTAAATCTACTGAAAGAACGACATATAGTAGTTTTTAAATGAAGTTTTCGCGTATGCCAGATGAAGTCTGAAAACAGTTTTTATTGCGTTCATTAACTGTTCATATACTGTTTATATACAGTATACCAGGGTGAATAAGCATAGACTATGAAGTGTGTCCTTCGTCTAGACGATGTAGACAAGATTTTATTTGAAAATGCACAAAAATGGCAAAGAAAGCTTGCCAACATTAACCCGGCTACATTTAACCATGTTAACCTGGTTTCTTTGCTAATACCAGTTTAGACTGGCATCAATTCGATAGCTAATATAAATTGCCCAAGTTAATGGTAAGCCTTGGTTATTTCCGTGTTATTTTACTGTAAAATATGGAGATAATGGAAATTCCTGGTGACTCCTGGTGTGTGTTAAAATACGGTGCTCATGAGTAGACAGAATAAATTGAACCAAAGTGAAAACTATAGGCAGTAATTTTGTCTGGACTTTTTGGACTTCATGGAACAATGTTCCATTAATTTCCAACACAGTCAGTATTTAGTGTGAAATCTCTCTGCTTGAAAGTAATCAGTATGGTTTAAATGCCACAGCCTTCCTGGGTCCTGTTTTGCTGAACACGTCCATCCGTTTATGACCACAGAATAATGCGCCATGTCATAAAACTCATAAAACTGGGTTCTGGAACATAACAATGTGTTCACTGTCCTTCACAGTCACCAGATCTCAATTTTTTTGGTTGTTGTTGTTGTTGTTGCACAAATAGGTAGATTATAAACTGGATTCAGGGATCTGCTGCAAAATGACCTGGAATAATTCGATTTCGATTTTCTCATTAGAACATTAAATGCACTCTCTATCCATTTGCGTTGATGATGTTTTGCATCTTTCAATGCATGGATACACAATTGTTTAAAACATATGTGCACGCCGAATCAGGTTCCTCTCTTTCAACAAGAGTTGATTAAACAGTATATAACACGGCTTTATTTTATTTATTCTACTTAATATCTATTTATAAGGATTTAAAAGACACTGATTGTGAAACACCACTTGTTGCATCAACACAACCCCTGTTGTGTTATTACTTGTAATAATGAGACTCTTGTTTAACTGTCGAGGGTTTAAAATATAACTCCCACATATCAGTTTTTCCTGCTGCTAGCTCAGCTCAAAACCGCACTGCTGAAGTACTGCAAAGTTATTTATGAAAACAAAATGAGGAAGCATGCCAAATATCCTTCTTTCTCTCTCCCTCTCTCTTTCGCTCTTATTTATCTATCTATCTATCTATCTATCTATCTATCTATCTATCTATGTCTCAATCTATCTATCCATCCTTGTCTATGCAAAAAAAGAGAAGAAGAGAAACTAGTTCTGCAGGTTTCCAGCTTCCGAACTGAATAACATGTTACAAAACAAGCAGGGAATTTTTTATTTTTATTTTTTTTTTTTACAAATGACAAATGAAAAATATTATAATTCCTTAAACGGAAACACAAGTTGTGTTTGGACAGAACAGTTTAAAGTGGATGAACAGAATAATGTCAGATTCAAATTCGCTGATAAAGGATTTACAATAAAGGCCCACAAACAAACGTGTGCAATAATAATAATTATTATTAATTATTAATAAAATAATAATTGTGTTGTGCACTGCAGCGGGGAAATGAAGCAACATCTACACTTATGAACATGTGTTTCACAATGTATGTTTTACATAACGAGACACACATACAGACAGACAGACAGAGAGATAGATAGATGGATAGACAGACAGATAGATAGATAGAGCGATGGATAGATAGATAGATAGACAAACAGGCAAATACACCGACAGATGGATATACATCTGAGATTGATATACAGTACACTCCCCGGCCACTTCATTAGATACACTGGTTCAACTGCACTTTGATGCAAATATCCAATCAGCCATCCACATAGCAGCAATTCAATGCAATTAGGCATGTAGACATGGCCAAGACAATCTGCTGAAGTTCAAACCAAGCACCAGAAAGAGACAGATTTAAGTGACTTTGAACGTGGCATGGCTGTTGGTGCCAGACAGGCTGGTCTGAGTATTTCTGAAACTGCTGATCTACTGGGATTTTCATGCACAACCATCTCTAGGGTTTATAGAGAATGGTATGAAAAAGAGAAATGACTGCTGATGCCAGAGTTCAGAGGAGAATGACCTGACTGGTTCAAGCTGACAGAACGGCAACAGTAACTCAAATAACATCTCGGTACAGCCTAGGTATGGCAAAAAGCATCTCTGAACAACATGAAAGCATGGAACCATCCAGCCTTGTATCAACAGTTCAGGCTGGTGGTGGTTATGTATGGTGTGGGGGAGATTTTCTTGGCACACTTTGGGCCTCTTTATCGTACCGATTGATCAGTGTTTAAATGCCACAGCTTTTCTAAATATTGTTGCTGACACAAAGAATATTGTTGCTAACCTTTAAAAAGGTTAAAAATTGCTAAAAACATCTTAAACTGGTTTCTTGAGCATGATTATGAGTTCACTGTACTCAAGTGTCCTCCACGGTCACCAGATCTCAATCCAATAAAAGCACATCATGGGATGTGCAGCCGACAAACCCATCATACTAATATGGACCAGAATCTCTAATAAATCCAGCACCTTGTTGAATCTACTGTATGTCCAAGAGGAATTAAGGCAGTTCTGAAGGCAAAAGGGGTCCAACCCAATACCTAAAGTAGACAGTGATTGGATGGATGAATGGATAGACAGACAGATAGATAGATAGATAGATAGATAGACTTAAACCATATTAAAAATACAAAAACTCAGGTTAGGTTCCAAATTGGAAGGTGAAACACAGGCTATTGTGGTGTTCCTGCTGCTCGCTGGATATCTGCACCTGAACTCCCAGTGTGTTTCCTAACCTCTGTTTCACAGCTCAAGGTCTTACACTGTCTAAAGTCCGGACTCTCCTCTGGGACTGGGAGAGGAAACACTCAGACAATGAAGTCTCTCGCTCTCTCTCGCTCTCTCTCTCTCGCTCGCTCTCTCTCTCTCTCGCTCTCTCTCGCTCTCTACAACCTGTCCAGCCACAATGAACCATGCTTACACACCCACAAGCCACACAATGAACACACACACTTTGACATTGAGCTGAGAACACAGTAGAGGGCGGCCATCCAGGTTGGACAACTGGAGTGACAGGTGGTCATCTTCCCTTCAGCCTGGTCACAACGTCCCTCCTCTCTGCCTTTGCCTGTGTATACAAACCCCAGCAGGAACTCTAATGGTCGTCATTAGGATTCGCGACGGCGTCCACCCGAAGTTAGAATGACTTTGATCAATTGACGTTGGGATAACGTTGCAGACACAACCTCAAAACAACAGCGATTTCAACCTTTTGTGTTTCATCTCTCACTTTTCTTTTTCGTAAGAAGGCAGGAATCACGGATCAGGATCCATGTTTAAATCAAATGCAAGCAAATAAAGATACTCATAAAGACGTACAGCTCTCCAAATCTGCAGCGCTTTTGAGTGAAGCGCACTGACCCGGTAACGAGGAGGCGGTAAAAGTGAAAAAGTAGAAAGTTTCATTTCCTGTTGACAAGCTGAGGGCTTAAGCTGAGTAAAGTCGGGCTTCAGAGTGTGTTAGCAAATAAAGTCGAACAAATAGGGTTTATCCTGCATTACCCCCCTCCCTCACTCCCTCCTCTCTCGGTTTCACACACACACACTACATACAAGCGGCCTCATTTCACATCCAAGAACCTGAAATCTAACCATACATAAAAAAAAAAGACACAAGCATGCATTCACACCCAGAATGAGCGCAGGCAGTGTACAGCCTTTAATTATGAGCTTCCTTGTGAAAAACATGTTTTTGTACAGGAAAGAAAAAGTCTATGTTGCTTTTTTTTTTTTTTTTTTTTTACACCCCCCCCCCCTTCCCTCTTAAGACAG
Source organism: Leiocassis micropogon (assembly GCA_028565275.1). NCBI lineage: Eukaryota > Metazoa > Chordata > Actinopteri > Siluriformes > Bagridae > Leiocassis > Leiocassis micropogon. The sequence goes on from JAOVVA010000026.1 coordinate 6,473,527, forward strand.
AATGTAAAAGTTACTGTAACTCTTCCTGCAGCCTGTTTTTCTTTTCTCCCTCTTTCTAAGAAAATGGACAGGATTGGATCTTTTGTCTTTTGTCCGTCCTGGCTTCTGTGGTTTTTTTTGTGTGCAGGCTAGAATAGCACGCTTGTATGTACACACAGACTTGTATGAATATA
>JAOVVA010000026.1:6473799-6511888 GCA_028565275.1 Leiocassis micropogon
AAAAACTAGAGGAAGAGTGTATCAAGCTTACTAACACACAGTCTGAAGCAGAGGTATGGACATATTTTCTGTCTCACTCACACACACTTAAAGGAGTGCACAAGATGGCCACCTCACATATCCCGATGTTCTAATATATAAGTCTCTGATAGCATTCTGTTAGTAAGTGCTAACACTGACCTAGGATTAGCCCTTGAATTTTGGCCCGACAATGGCAGGGAGTGTTGGAGTCAGAAGACTTGAAAACCATTAAGACTATGATGTTTTGTTTTGTTTTGGGAGAGGAGCATCGTATTGATTTATTGCTTGTAATCCCTCTGCTAATGTGTTTTTCTCAAGAGGAAGATCAAGCTCTTGGAACGGAAGTTACTCGAAGAGGAACATGAGCGCAAACTTGTACACGAGAAAGCCGAGGAGGTACGGAAACCAGGGCGTCGAGCCTACAAACTATCAAAGCCATGGAAGTGAATAAAGAAGTTCTCTCTGGTTATGAATTAAATATGTGCAGATGCTGCTGCTGCTGTAGTAAAGATGCTTTCTGAATCCAGTTACAGAGAGAGCTGGAGGCAAACCTATGTTTGGCTACTGAAGTGAAAACCAAGAAGAAGAAGAAAACCAAAGAGAAGGCCTCAACTAAGGTAATGACTTTTCAGTATTTGCAGAGCCACTGTAATGCTTTCACCACTAGATGGCACTGTATTCAAAGTTGTTAATGGATTTATAGCTCAGATTTAGTCTTTTTTTTATTTCAGAAACTTGTTAATGATGCTCCTCGGTGTGTCCCCAAGGTCAAGCAAATGCCGTTCGTCGCTGGAACTGTAAGCATCATTATTGATAACCGATCCTTACACACAATTCTGACAAAGCATTCGCTTTTACTGTTTTAATCCTGAACGTTCTTTTTTGTTTTTGCCAGTCAACAAGTCCCAGTCACTCGGTTAATGCCAACGTTCAGACAGTGCTGCATCTGCTGAAGACCAGGCAGCTTCGGCTGTGTGAGAGGATGCAGTCTCTGCCTGGGTCTGAACCTAAAAAGCGCACTGGCTTGCACCGAGCCCCGGAATCGCCCGACGATGCTGCTGCAGCCCTGGGCAGCCTTTCTGATCTGCTCTTGGCTCTACAGGATGAACTGGGCCACATGAGCTTGTGCGTAACTGGACTCATGCATGCATGCAAGATTTATGAGACAAATATTCAGGATCACATCTTCCAGTACATTAAGTGTTTGTTTAAAACAGTTGTGTAATTCAGACCTATGTGATTTGCAGTGAACATCAGGAGCTGGTGAGGCAAATAGACGAGACTGAGAAACGTGAGCTCAGGGAGGATCTGGAGAGAGAGCTGGACTGCTTAGTCAGGAGGATGGAGGAGAAGGCAGGGCAAATCACCAAACTACGCAAGCACCAGCAAACCGTAAGTCTTTTCCTATCCACAGCCTGGAGATTTATAGACTAGGGAAAACACACCTGGAAGACTGAGATTGAGATGAATAAAAATATCACGGTTAAAAAACAAGTTTGGGTAAAAACGGAGAAGTTGCAGATTGAAGATAGTTCCTTTCAGATAAGAGCCTTTCATAGTTTAGGATAAACCATGCTCATGTGACTGTGTTCATGTCGTAGTCAGAGGAAACACATTACTAAGGGTTTTGTCTTTGTTTGACTGGGTCATCGAAAAGAACTACCTAATTTCTAATCCTGGAAATCTGTAAAGGCCATCAGGAAACACCTGAGCTCATATTTTTACCAACTGCAGCATTGGCTGATTTAAACAGTAATCACACTGTATATACAGCACCAGGCAAAAGTTTAGACCCACGTTTGGATTTGTTTTCTACATTCTAGAACAACAACGACAACAGTCCAGTGTTATTTTAATACATGAAGGTTTGCTGTTCTATAATAGTTCTTCCAAGAACAGTATTGTCAAGTGCTTTTGCAAAACCCATCAAGCATCTTTTGACTGGTACTGTAGATACTCATCATTATTGATGATATTATTATCTGCAATCTCTGTAAGCCTGGCTTTATTTTTGATAGAGCAGTATTCTTCTCAGCTGACATTACTGCATGGAAACAGAATGCTAATACTGTGTTATGTTTTACACTTTGCTTCTGATGATATTCAGGTTCACATTTGAATCCAGCGTGCATTAAGCTGCTCAGCTCTTTATCAGTGTGTGCATTAAATCATTTCCAGGTCCAAAAGCTCTCCCGGTGCAGCCCAAAGACACCCCGGAAGCCGAGGCGCGCAGCGAGCGCTGACAGCCGGTGTTTAACCAGAGTCCAGGTAGTGCCCTGCTCTGTAGAAAAAGCCTCGCCCTCCAGACCACAAAGACACCAAACACTCCAGGTTCTCCGAGACGCCCAGAAAATCCAGTCGAGTCTCCGAAAACAAGACATCACCTGGGAAACATAGCTCTTTAACATTCCACTCAATTTTGAGCCAGAGGATAGAAAGTCAAGGAGAGTGCTGAAATGAAATGTAAAGGAATAATCGCTTTAAGGATGTGTAGTGTGTGTGTGTGGTTTGTTATGGACGAGCAATAATGGTTGACTCGTAGGTTTTAACCCATGTTTTCTTGTCATTTTTCTTGTTATTTTTAATTGTCATGCTTTTTATATATATATATTTGTATATTTGCATTGTATATATACATGAATATTTTAATAAAACATCACCATGGCCATGTGCTAGGAGTTTCCTCTGTATAAATGTTGTTAATAGCCGTAGATAAGCATTGGTTTCGGGACAGGGTTTAAAGTGCACCACATGGGCTTAGTTTGATCTTAGAGCTAGGATTTCTGGTTTTGTAATCAGTTGGGTATATCACCATGGTAACCGCCCAGACAGCATGCTCAGGGGTCAGGTCAGGTTCAGAAAGTGTAAACAGCACATGGGCGAATGACACTTTGGGGCGCTTATGTAGTGCGAGTACCTCTAGCATGCATAGATTTAAAGCTCAGCAGAAAGCCCTTGAAGGTTTGTGATTTTATTTTTTTTTCTTTATTTTTTTATGACTTTTGTCTGGGTAAATTTTGTATCTTTCAGATCTTACGGCTTTAAGCTTTATTTTTAGAACAATTATCAATGCTGAATGAACAGCTGCTTATGAAATTATTTTAATTCACTCTTTTCTAATTAAAGGTTTTGCTATGGTTCATGACCTGGGACATGAGGTTATTCTCCTTATAGGCAAGACAAGCATGTGCAAAGGGTCAGCTGTATTATTTTCACATAACCACTAAATATGGTAGAATATAAATAACTTATCATCTTGGGTTGCATCACCAATTTTTACCTGGTTTTAACATCTGTCTTCTGCAAATGAGAAATCCAAGGCAAGTTAACCAAGGTTAGGTTTTGTTAAGCAGGACTGGGGTTATGTTGAAGCTGTTTTTGCTCCTGCTGCTGTTATATTCATGTGACCTTAATGAGTTTCATGATGTAGGTGAGATTCGCACACAGTGTTTAAATACCACGCAGTACAGTCAGTAATACTCATAGCTCCATAAATGAGATTTATGTATGTACACCAAGTCTGTTCGTTTAATTTTTCATTTTTTAAACATCGGAAATCATGCTCGTCTTGAATTTCTCATTTGCAGTAACATGTTATAACCAGGTAAAAATTGGTGACACAACCTAAGATTATTCATATTCTATCATATTTAGTGATGGTTATTCGAAAATGATAAGGCTGAGCCATGGAAACTTGTACCATGAAAAGGCAGGTCATGTAATTCATAGATTTGGGAGCAAACATCATAATATGGACATGGACAAATGTGTGTGAAGCGCACAGAAGGGACAGCTGCTCCGCCGACATACAGCTCTTGGAAAAGCCCACAGAGTCCAGGAACATTATAGCAGGACTTGAAAAAGAAAAATGAGAACTCACTAGCATCATCTTAAACCCTAAATAACTCTATTTAAGGGAAAAAAGAAAGAAAGAAAAAAATGCAGCTGCTGTACTGGTTGTGTCTAAGTTGTACTTATCTAACCAGTATGACAAGACTGTGGTGTGAATCAAAGTGACGGCTGATGTATAAAGCGCTTCACATACGTTTGTATGCGAGTGTGTTATTGGATTAAGTTGTGTGTCTGGATAAACTGAATTAGACATGGTGCGAGGCAAGACTTGAGAATGCCTGAGATTCTATCTCGATTTGCGTCTTATTCGTGAAGAGCGTACGATTGAAACGAGATTGGAATTCTGTTTTGTGCAAAGAATTCCTGAATGTTGCTGATAAACTCTTGCATCACACTAATTTCTTAGCCAGAGTGTTGGATTTGCTGTATGTAGGGATCAAATCCAGGACATCCACACTTGCCATTTGACCAATGTTTATCTCTATAAAACCTTTTGAGGCTTAAGTTTTTTTGATTATGATTATTTTCCTGATTGTGCGGTGCTTCCTGACAAACCGTATCCTCTTCTTGGATGTTGCTTGGACGCTAAACAAATATGATGTGCATCAATCCTCCTTCTCAGTATACCCTTAGTACAGGATTTATGGTTTCTCAGGATATTTTCCCCCAACTCCTGTGATGACTACATTGTACGTTAGTTTTTAGTTGCGGAAAAGAAGTATAACAGAGAAGTGTGAACACCTCACCGTGTCATTCCAAAACCATGGAGAGGAATTTTTCACTCTCGTTTTCTGGGAAGGCTCACTGTTCAGGATTCAGTTCAGCTAGGAGAGCGTAAGGCACTGATGTCAGGACAACAAGGGCGCTCCAGTTCCGGTTTAAAGCTGGGTCGAGAGGTCAGTCAGGGTTCTTTCTTTCCAACCTTGACACTGCATGTCTTCATGGAGCTGGCTTTGTGTGGAGCATGCACTTGATCAGGTGTCATTGTTTTGGCTCTCTGATTCTGGTGGTCACAGGGCAATTATGCTAAACTAGCGAGAAGCAGCGTATGACTAGATACACACACGATTATAAGCAAAATTCATAACGAATCTTGTGATTGTGTAACAGACTTTTCAACACATCCTGTACAGAGACAGTGATTTTTTTTTCTTTTTTTGCTTGATCATCAAGAATTAGAGGCACATCCTGTTAACCGTAAAAAAAAAAAAGGAGGAGGAAACAGGACAGAACATGGATGTTTATCACATATCACTGAGGGAAGATGAGTAATCGCAGAAAAGGAGTGCGATATTAAGCAAAATGAGGGCTTTGGAAGGACACAAGGCAGATTACTGGGTTGTAATTTTCCTACAGCATTTTAAAGACAGTACCACGCGTAAGAGCAACACAAGGTCGAATAAAACTATCAAAGCACACCCATTGGTCAATAATTGATCCTGTAACCGAGCGTAGAAATAATAAAACACAGAGGCGAGCTTTGATGCCAAAACACCGGCAAATGTGTGAGAAAAAAAACTTCAGCTGTTTTGTAGAACATGCTTTGCCTCACATAAACATCACAAATTAAATTAAATTATGAATAATGTAAACAGTTATTAAAGAGTTTAATTTTCAGCATCAGAAAAACTTTCTCCTTCAGGTGAACCAGTGGGGAAAGTAGGGCAGTAGTGCAAGGCTTGGTTTGTTTTGGGCGTTCGGATGTACAGGTCGGCTAGGAAAGTGGTAATAATGCAGCTTTTTCCTCCATGTCATTATATCAAGTGCTACAAACGTACATGTCCTTTTGCATAGTACATTCAATCATCTGAAACTGAATTTTAAAAAGTTAAAATTACTGGATTTGAGCTTGTATACATGAAGTATTAGGAGGGAAAAAAATAAATCACACACACAAAGTTTGGATATTGTTTATCACTCAGATTTTAATTCTTGGTTGAATTTTCAATCTTCACAACTAATCAGCACTGCAAAATTAAAGACAATAAAAAAAAAAAAAAAACGCAGCTGAAAACATTTTAAGGCAGACCTCGTGGCAACATAAAGAAACAGCAAGTGTTAGGTGCAGGAGTGTGTATTTTACGCTCTCTCTCAGGTCCAAAGGCCATCCACGGTTCATATACGCACGTACTCATACTTGACGTAACCCGAGAGAAGGAAACGAGCGTCGGGGTTTTTATACAAACCCACACAAATGATTAAGCTTTCCACTTAACTCGGCTCTCAGCTTTCTACATCATACAGCATTAGAGGTGAAACAAAAATAAGTCTTTGCTCAGGCACAAACATGCAGACTCTGTCTTAAAGACAAAAAGACGATCTTAATTTTTTTTTTCAACCTTCGACATCGTTAAGGCACTTCGTTTTTTGGAGGAAACTAATAATAGCGGTTAGGGAAAAAAAAGAAGAAGCACAAAAAATTTATAAAATTAAGTGGGTTCAGAACCATCTGTTATGGCTGGTTCTGTAGAAATTAACCGTGCTCATATTGAAGCATTAACGACTGGGATCTCATGGAGGATGAGAATCGAGACAAAAAAAAAAAAAAAAGAACAATTTGTGTTATATTTAAAAAGAAAAAACATTTTTTTTCAACCTTGACAATAATGTGACTTTAGTTATTCTTCCTAGCTAAAGTAAAAACATCCTCGCTACACCAGGAAACTTTCCGGCGAGCACTGAACATTTGCATTAACGTTTAACCTGACGGACGCTCAGGGTACCAGGTGAAATACTAACAGTGCTGTTTGACACACTCAGGACTCCTTTGGCATTACAAAAGAAAAATAAAAGAAGCATTTAATGTTTTACAAATAACACAAAAGTGGTTTTGGTTGATACAGGAAGCTTTTGACAGCAGGATCTAAAAAGCTAAATGACAGCAAACATTAAGTCAGAAAGAACAACAACAACAAAAAAAATATATTAGTAGTAATAAAATCATGGCACGGAACAAACCCAAGCTGACAGAACACACAGCATCAGATTATTAGCAGCAATCTAATCAGAATCTCCAAATCTTCATTTCATCTCGGGCACGAAAGCTTCTTCAGGAATAACATGCAGTGCTGCGTACATGGATTTCGCTTTAACAAACCATCATAATAATCACACATCTACTGTGTATTAGCAACCATAAATGGCCTCCTAAATTACTATTAAATACGAGGGAAGAAGTATACGAGTCTGTGTAAGAAATGATCCTGTGTTGAACAGAAACAACTAGGATCATATGGGATCAGATTTGTGTCAAAAAAACAAAAAAGAATTGTATGTTGTCTTCTAAAATAATTCAAAAGCAGCCTGGCCAATCAAGACACGGCACTAATACTCCTCCTCATGCAGGTGGATAATTGGATAAAAAGGACACAGCACTGTAAGACCACACCCACACAGAGCTGGCCAATCAGGAAGCAGCAGATCCGGGCGTTAGACAAAAAGCAGCTTGGATCGAATGGGATCATATTTGTGTCAAAAAAGAGAGAACAAAAGACAAGAAGTGAATGTTGTCCTCAAAAAGGGTTCAAAATCAGCTGGCCAATCAGGACAGAGCACTGTAAGACTCCGCCTACACAGAGCTGGCCAGTAAGGATGTGAGGTGCAAATAAAAAAAACTGATCAGTTAAAAAAAAAATAAAAAAAAATTGTGACTCTCATTATTAATCTTCAATTAATGAAAAGTTTTCAACACCACCTTTCCTTTATTTACCCCTCTACTCAAACTTTTTATGCACTTTTCTGAACTTGGATGCAACGAAACTAGAATGTGAACGCCCTTTGACCTCTAGCCCAGCTTCCTTCTTTCCATTAAAAGACAAACATATTTTTTGGGGAAAAAACAGCTGCACTGGCAGGTGTGTTTAGTACCTCCAGATTTTGTTTTTATTTTTTATTAAAAGACAGATCGAGATGAAGGGCATGTGAAAGCTCCAGCAAAGCATAAGGCAGGCTTTTGGCTACGGAGCCAAGGCTTTAGAATGAGTCACTAACCATGACGTGGAATTAACTAATTGTTAATTAATATATTCTGTAGAATATAGCGAACAGTCCAGCTGGCAGCCTCTCAACCTCACTAATAATCTAGAGCAAGCACGCAAACACACACACACGTACACACACCCTGCTCCAGCAGGAAGTGGCAGACTAGAGTCTATTCTTATGCATTCACACTTTTAAGGCTCAAAGATAAAGGGGGACAACAAGCAAGGCAACTCCCTCGACCCAACCATCAGGGACAGAAAACAAAAAAAAGAACACTTCAGGTTTATACAATACAATTCATTATTACTGTTTTTAGTAAGGAATTTGGCTAGTGGCGTTTTATACTCATTATAATCCTGTCAACACGGAGGCTAAAGTCCTAAACTGAGGACTGAGCCGGTTATTAGGATTTATTGCAAACAGATCATGAGCTCTCGTTTGGCTGAAAGTGAAAAGAACAATAATGACAACATAAGCAAAACCAGAAAAAAAAAAATCTCCACATAGAGTGACAGAATGTGTTTTTTTTTTTTTTTTAAAAAAAAAGCAAAGCGAAAGTAAGAAATAAATTAATCAAAAATGTTTTAAAAAAAAAAAGATTTTTTTTTTTTACATGAATCTATGGCTTCAAGGAGAGTGGAATTCTGAGGGAGGACTGGATTTACCCTCTCTTACAAGATGTGCAAAAAAAGAAAAAAAAAAAGAAAAGAGAATTTTTTTTTTTTTTTAATTACAAAAACCAAGCCTGTGTCTCTAAAACTCTTACGCGTCCAAACATAACCCAGGTCAGGTTACGCTTATTAGTATAAGGAAACGTGTACTGCTGACATTTAACCTCCAACTTTAAAGCAGCGGCATTGAAATCCTGCTGAAGAATGTAATGGAAAAGTTAGACAGGCTTGTCTATGGGGTAAGTGACAATGCCACGGATTTACAGAGACAATTTACTGTGTGTGTGCACGTATGTGTGTATGTTTGTATATGTGTTTTTTTTTTTTTTGGGGTGGGGGCATGTCATTGATGTGCAACGCTGTATGTCTAAGTGGTGCCATATTTTACAGAGTGTGGTAATTGCGGTCCTTGGACTTGCAGAACTTGTAGAGGAAGAAGATGACGGCTTGAAGGCCAAGAACGAGGACAATCCCGCCGATGAAGCTGGCAGCATCGAACGTGGATTTCTTCTGAGGAGTCGGGGACGGAGTTACCGTGGTGGTGTCTGCAAGGAAGAGAGAGAGAGAGAGAGAGAGAGAGACGGAAATAGTCATGACCACCTGTTCTATATCAAAGGAATAATCCATGTACAGGGTAGGAATTAGCACTTACTGGATATGGGGGTACTTGTAGTGGAAGTGGGTGTGGTCGACAAAGCTAAAAAAATAAATAAATAATAAAATATTCAGGGTAAGACATTAAAAAGCAACTGACTTACAATTTGTACCAAAAAGCTTATATAGACAAAGGACCACTTTAACGGATTACTTCTGAAAAACCTTACATGTAGCATTAGTGGTGGCGGTGGTGTTGGTGACTGCTGTTGTAGCACTAGTGGTCGTCGCACTGGCATTGGTGGTCGTCGCAGTGGGCACTGGTGGGGGATCTGTAGTGGCTGAAAGGAAAAAGAAAATAAAAATAGAAGTGTTAGTTTGGTCTAGAGCTGATATCTGGACTATAAAACTATAAGCCTGAACTTAACTGTGTAACAGTACAAAGTTTAAAACAATCAGACAGTTACAGGTTTACACATCAGTGATTGTGGGGGAGAGGAGAAGAACTTACCTGAGCAAGTGGTGTTGGTGCAGTTTGTATCAAAATTGGCTTGGATGGAATAACAGGCGGTGGTATCTATTAAAGAAAGAAAAGAAATTGGTAGAGAAAAAAACTACATACTCTTCATGCAATCTATTGAAAGTCAGGAACCAGGTAAAGATGAATTCTCTGGATGCTCTGATGTGGTTGCAGCCATATGGTGAGGGGGGAAAAAAAAAAAACTGAGGAAAGCGGTCCTTTCTTCGTTCTAGTCATGGAAGGATGCAGTGCGTTCTGCTGGAATGTGATACCAAACGTGAAGCAGGGATATGATGGAAGAATCATGTCAGTAGTCCTGCTTAAATTCATTAGTTGAGATATTTTGACAGCTCTTAGGCCCATTGGCCCTACTGGTTAGATCACTTACTGGACGTGATGGCACATGCTACAGTTTCCTGAACAAGCTTTTTTTTTTTTTTTTTTTTTTTTTAAAGCTTGATCTTATCACTCGTGCCGGGAGTGTCATTTTACCCCGTGCTCTGGCTCCGTACCCACATGGTCACTCCTTCTTTTGACCTCTCTACTTTACACGGCCACAAATCAGGCTATAAACCATGTACGTATACACAGTGCTTGGATTAATCATTTATACTGTTGCAGATTTAGACTCTGCACTGCTACTGCTCAATATACACCATGTTTTATGTTTTAATATACAGATCTGCCCTGTACTAACCGGTCCTGTCTGACTACTTCCACTCCACCCTATAATGCTCCTATAATGCTCCTTAAACACAATGAGACATACTGTTTGTGTGCATGTGTGTGTGCAAATGGCTCCCTGGCTTTTCTGTTTATTTGCACTGATGTATTTCAGAGATGCAGTCCAAAAAAAATAAAATAAAATAAAATTAAAAAAATGTCATGTTGATAGTGAAGAGCACCTTGTACAGACAGGGGATGAGCTCTTTGAACACTAATAAGTCCAAAGATTTCATGACTCAGCTCCAGTGAGTTTTATTAGTAATACAGTTTCCTGGATAACATTACAGGGTGTGGCAGAGGGTGGAGTTAGTTGTCCAAACGCTAAACCTTAATACTATAGCTACTTATAAACTCAAAGCACAGAAAGAGGATCCTGATTCGTGATAAACCATCAATTTGCACTGAAACAGAAACTGCTGTTAAAATGCTATGGATGGACGCAGTTTCATGGTCATCTTGCTCGGCTTCCTACTCGCCACCCCAAGCCCGTTTTATCTCTGTAAAGGGGTTTAGTCTACACTGTATCGTTTTGTAATTGTTTATGCTCGTTTCTTGCGTTCAACACTGTTCTGTCTGCTAAGCACGCGTGCACACACTCCAGTGTAATTATTGTATTGTCGTACTTTACGTAGGTTTTCTCTAATGTTGGCAAAGAAAATAAGAAAAAGGAATAAGGAAAAGGTACTCACTCGAGCATGTCATCCATAAACATTGAGAATTATTCGTGCACTCCACACAAGATGTCAGACTTGTACAGTTCACATCAGCGCCTGGAAAGGAAAAAATCCAGAGTTAAAGGATTATGTGAAATTCATGTTTGCACCCCTATATTGTGGCCTCATTTTGACAAAAGTCCCTCCCCCAATGTGGGCAAGTAGTCATCATTTACATAAACACTGAATCAGTACATTCGGAGAAGGAGCGAAACAAAAAGGTATGAAAAAAAAATGCAAAAATTATTTCAGCAGGAGCATTAACCATTAACCAATACACACACACACACACACTCTTTAGGGGAGCTCTGAGACCTGCGTTAAAGAAATAATAAACTATGGGACATTTAAACAATAATCAGAATCATCTTCAGACTAAAGTGATGTCACATCTCATAGCATTTAGTTTATGCAAATCCAATCCACTAGCGGTTTCACCCTCTGTGTGGTTCATTCAAAATAGTGACGATTGACAGGTATCTCACTCGGGTGTGAACCGAAAAAACCGGTCTAAGAGTGTTTGAAGTGAACCTGTCTCAACCCTGAATTAACACAGCCTGCTTGTGCGGATGTGAGCGGCATAAGGTGCTAATGGATCCAAAGGACAGAGCTGTAGTGGTGCTAAAAATTTCCTGGTATGTGGACAAAAAAGAAAATACATGCTGGTTGTGATAGACAAAATGATTAGTAAATGTTTTCCACACTGTGCATTTCCATCTAATGGATAAAACAGTTTTCACAGTAAGACATTATTATAAGCATATCTGGGCCTGGGCCATGTAATACATCCTGATAGGAAGTCTGTTTTATACTAAATGCTTTTATACCAGGTTCAATTTGCCCTACCAATGTCCAAACCCAAGCCACTGGACGCCCGGATTAAATGGGAGGGTTTCCCCAGACAAAGGGCATCTGGGCCCTGGAGCAGACGGAAGACAAACAACATATCAAAGCAGTTGAGGATTGAGGGCCTTGCTCAAGACCCAACAGTAGTGAGGAGATTTGAACCTGGGTCCTTCTGAACCGTAGTCCAACACATAATACTTATTAACTTGGATGTCTTGGGTTTAATTTGCCATCTATGTGTCTGAGATGTTTTATGCACGGTAACATTAAACACACAGACGAGCAGTATCAGTATCTCTTTAAACACTTGTGATTGTCGTCACAAGCTGCGTCTTCATATCTAAAAAAAAAAAAAAAAAACGAAACAAAAACAAACATGTTGTGCAATGTGAACCAGAAGAACAAGGAAAAAAAAAAAAGCAAAGTCACTGGTTTGAAGGCTCCCTGAGAAAGGAGCTGCTCCATGAACATAAACATTCTGCTGCCGACATCGTGGAGTTTTCATGACTCATGCCAGGCACCCTAGAGCTAGAAGTTTCCTTCAGGCCAGGAGACATTTTGTAAAATGATCTCTGTCAGGGTGAAGTGTTTGGTTTGGGAGAAACAAGACAGACGGGATCACAGGTTAAACATGGCCACCTCATAATTTATACAGCACAAACATGTCATGTTTAACAACTAATCAGGGTTTTTCAATAAGATTAAAATCCGAATACATCCATGTCCTGTTTTATATATGTATTCACACTTTCAATTGTTGAATAAATCGTATAATCCATGGCTTTTGTTCAGTTCATTACAGTGACAGACGGCCATTAAACGCAGCACATTTTGTAAACATGTATTGAAACCTGATAGACAACTTGGAAAACCTTTTTTTTTTTTAATAATAAAATAATCAAAAAAAAATTGTAAACCACTGAAATGTTTCCTGTGTGATGCAATCTTCGTCAGTGATTCTGAGGTGGCTAACAGGCTAACTGTTACTAAAAACATACAAACACACCAGCTGCTCGGCTTTAGACTGTACAGAGGGCCAAAAGATTTACTTTTACTCCTGGTGACTATTATAAAAACATATTTCACATATTTAATATGCTTCGAACTTGAAGTTTGTCCGCAAATGTGTCACTTTTTTTTACTAAAGAGCTAATCACGACCAAATAAAACAGACCAAAAAAAGGGAAGCTAGATGGCTAATGCTAATGCTAAACCGAATGCCAAACAGCTCGATTTGAGACTGCGCAGGTCGCGCGCGCTCTCTCTCTCTCTCTCTCTATTACACTTACACACAGTCCAGTGCTCAATCTCATCTTAGTTAGTGTACTCACCCATACAAGAGCCAAAACCAGCCAGCACGACTGTCACACAGAGAATCCTCCAAAACATCTTGATGTCACCTTGATATTCTTTTTCTCTCTTTCTCTCACCCGACACGACAGGACAGGACAGGACCTGGGACAAGACGGGACGGACTCGCCTGCTGGATGTACAGTACAGTGTGTGAGACTGAAGCAAACGCACTTCCTGCTCTGCGAGTCATGTGGCAGGTTTTTCATTATGCCACGTGTTCCCTCCCCCTCCGACACCCAGGGAAAAAAATATCTAGAAAAGAAAAGCCAATTCATAAAATCATTAGATTATATGGATTCTGAGTCCAGGTCGTGATCTGGATGCGTAAAAAATACACAAGATTTACTACAGGATGAAATCTTACAGAGACTTTTGCATCAACTTCTATACAACCCTTTAATCCCAGTTTATCCTGTGTCTCCACCTGCTGGAGGACGTTTAGCCTGGGATTCAGACTAGTAACCTTTTATATTTATTAATTAATTAATTATTTTTTTTATTTATTAATAATTCTCTATTCTTGAAACTGTGAAGCACACCCATCCCAGCAAACATTGGTCCGACGGCGACGTTGTGTCCCCGGCCAAAAACAGTCGCTGTAGGACATCATTAATTGGTAAAAAATATGACACAAAAAATTTCCTAAAAATGCATTCAAAGACGTTTGAACACGTCTACAGTTGTCTGGGGTTGCATGTATAGCCGTTACTTTGACGTTTAGCTAAGTGTTGTTCAATATATACCCTCCAGGCAAAAAATTGGACGATTTATGACAGCTGTTGTAAATCAGATAATGTCAAACACGTCCGTTCAACTTTCATTTTGGAACTATTTTTCAACCATGACGGGATGTGTTGGAGGGACGTCATTACAACGGTCAACAAACATCCAAATGTTTGCTTGGATACTGTGAAGCTCCCACCACCATGCTTCACTTCAGAGATATTAAAGGCACAAGCCAGTTCCTGTTTTGTGTGATTTCTCTTTGAGGGTTATTATATGTTTAGTACATAAAACCATAAAACCATCCATGTTGTTTCATCACAACCTATAACCTATCAAAGTTTTTAAATCAATAATGCAAATAAGTGCTTGGTACCGTGAGTGTACATGGTATCCTCCAAGGTTCCTGGTTTAATCCTAATCGCAAACTGTCTGTGCTGTGCTTCCCTGCAAGTTCTCCCCATATTAACATAGGTTTCTCCCTGGTTCTCTGGTTTAATTATAACTTATTCCTAGTTGTGAATGTGGCAGCATGGTGGCTTAGTGGATAGCACTGTCGCCTTGTACCTCCAGGTTCGAGGGATCGATTCAGACCTTGTGTCTGTGTGCGTGGAGTTTGCATGTTCTCCCCGTGCTTGGTGGGTTTCTTCCCACAGTCCAAAGACATGCAGGTTAGGTTAATTCCATAAATCTGTCCATCTAGGAATCTCTGTAGTACAGGGGAGTTTGGAGGCCAATGGTGACCACCAGTTGGGATAAACTGAAAGTTGAGTCTCCTTGACATTCTGACATCGGAGTGAACATTGGGGATTTGTGTTTGTTCATTTCAGCTACAAAAGCATTATCAAGGTCACATACTGACATCAGGATGTTGAGGAGGCTCCTGTTCCAGTTTATCCAGTTGATATCAGGAGTCTTAAGTTTACTTTGTGCACAGGAATTGTTTTCAATAAATGGAAATTGTCATGCTACAGCATATAAGAGCATTCTGGAGTATAGTGAAGGGTGTACAAACATTGTTTAGGGTGTACATATTTTTGTCCATATTCTGTATCAATTACTCTATCTGTATATACACATATATTCATGCATATTTTTTTCCCCACAAAGAGCTCCTCTTCTAAAAGTCCTGCCTTAAAAGTTGGAACCTTCCTCTCGAACTCAATGCCACAATACATCTCTTCTTCTACTAAGGAGCGTTGTGTAAACTCTTATCTGATTTTCCTTTGCACTTTAAGTATTATACAGCACCACTCAATATTAATTTACTTACTTATTTTTAATTAGCTATATACAGTATGTGTAATAGCCTGGGTTGTGTATTGGAAACCAGCGCCATCCTAAACCTCATCGCCGCTAGATGGCGCCAGAGATAACGGTTACTATTTTGTCCAGGAAATTATTTATTAACGTATTCATTTATAAATAATAGATTATTGGAATCTCGAAACCTCAATTGACTTGAATTTAATTACATTAAATTACAAATGAAAAAATTCTTCTTTTGGTTTGTAGTGCAAATATACAATATTAATGGACTATATAGATATATAGCATATAATAAAAAAATGTAAACATATTGTAAGTATGATTTTATATAAGAGGTAGGCTATTAAGTCTATTATTATTATAAGCATTTTTTTATTTGGAAAGCCAAATCATGTTTGGTTTTCCACTACTCACTGAAACGGTCCTTTATATGTACATTATGTTTAAAGTCCCTGTACATATTAGACACATAAGATTTTTTTTCTCTTCTCAAATGTTCTATGAACATTGCACACAATATGTTTTATACCATAACACTCTGTAGCTGTTTTTTCCTGCACCTGGGTGTGGTGAATTCACAGCTCATCCTGGGAACATTGGGTGTAAGTTGTAAATGCACAACGGGTGGGATGCCAGTCCATCACAGGGCACCAAGCAGACACATAAACACAAACATACTGTACATTCACAAGTAGGAATAATTTATGTTATCAAAGGAAACCGGAGATCCAGAAATAAATCCATGTAGCTATGAGGAGAACATGTACATGTACAGAACAGACCAGATCAGGATCGAACCAGGAACCTCGGAGCTGGTACAACGGGCCACCCACTGAACCATGCAGATATTTTTATTAAAATATATGACTTAATAATTCATATATTAAAATTCACATTTTATTTATGTGATAAACAAAAAAAATGCTTATAATGAACATATAGTAAATTTGCAGACTCTTGGAGAAAAATCACACAGAATACAGGTTCGGCTTTTCAAATGGCTCATGCCTTTAATATCTCTGAGGTGAATCATGGTGGTGGGAGCTTCATAGTATGGATGTCCTTGAAACTGTGAAGCTCCCACCACCATGATTCACCTCAGAGATATTAAAGGCGGTGGGAGCTTCATAGTATGGATGTCCTTGAAACTGTGAAGCAGTACAAGACAAACAGATAAAATATTGATGCAAATTCATAGAACCTTAGACTGGGAAGAATATTGAGCCTTCAGTATGACAACAATCCAAACATACAACAACCAGGACAATTTGGAGTGGCTTCAGCACTAGCGTCTCAATGTTTCTGTCATAGTTTTTGACCGTGACATAGAGTGACATGTTCTCAGGCTGATCGAGCTTAGGACTGAGCTCGGGTTTTTGCAGTAAGCCATGTTTTACCTTGGTATAATTAAGTCCTTTCAAAGTGTTGACACAGTAATAAGGTTTACAGTAATTTCGTGACATAAAAGATTCACTGTGGCCAAAAGTATGCAGACACAAGTACATGGGCACAATTCTATAGCAAGACTTAGTATGCTGTAAAGTTACTGCTGTTCAAGTTACAGCTGTTCAAGCATGCCATTGCCCATGTGAGATACACAAAGCCAGCTGCATGAAGACAGTTTGATAAGGATGTGTTGGAGTGGAAGAGCTCAGGTGTCTTGCACAGAGACCTGACTGAACTCAAACCCAAGGGAACACCTATGGGATGGACTGAAACTGGATCCTCTTCAAAATTCCAACAACGGTGCCTGAGCTCACTAATGCCCTTGTAGCAGAATGAAAATCTAGTGGAAGGCCTTCCCAGAAACAAGTAGAAATCATTATAACAAAAAAGGGGGACTAAATCTGGAACCAAGACATGTAGGTGTCAAATCAGATGTTCACAAATTTTTGTAATGTATATCAACTCAATGCTATATACGTACGGTCAAGTAGAACAATTCAATTCAATTCAATTTTTTTGTATAGCGCTTTTAACAATTTTCATTGTTGCAAAGCAGCTTTACACAATCACAAGAAAATTATGGAAATTTATAAGAATTTTTTTAATGAAATAAAATGATTCGATCGTCCCTGATAAGCAAGCCAAAAGTAACTGTGGCAAAGAAAAACTCCCTGAGATGGCAAAAGGAAGAAACCTTAAGAGGAACTGTACTCAAGAGGGAACCCATCCTCATTTGGGTGATAACGGATATGTATAGTAGGATCATACTGTGTGTTAGACAGCTAGAAGTTTAATATAGCAGTTGATGTCTTAATGTTAATATAGAGAGTCCAGTTCGTTATTGGAGGCTCAGGTAGATTGTAGGAAATTCCAGTCCTGAACTATTGAGCGGCTGCAGTCACAAGTCCTCAGAGAACATCTGCCTGCATCGGCCACAGCCAGGACTGTCTTCATGGCAAAATGGAACCGTCCCCAGTCACCACACACATCCCAAGCAGTCAACACGCAGAATCCATGCGACAACATCCAACCACAAGCGGGTTACCAGGATGAGTCAGACAGGTCCAGAGGGCAGAGGGGATACAGATTCAGTGTTCTAGAGTGTGGTTGAAAAATGCATTCATGGCAAACTCACTTATCATCAACACCACTTTATCCACTGTACAGGGTCGCGGGAGTCCTGGAGGCTAAAAAGTGACTTAGGGCATGAGGCGTGGTACACCCTGGACGGGGTGCCAATTCATCCCGGGGTACCCAGACATACACACATTCACAAGCTCATTCACACACTACTGGCAATTTGGGGATGCCAATTAACTAACCTTCATGTCTTTGGATGAAAAAAGAGCACCTGGAAGAAAATCCACCTAGCACGGGGAGGCAGGCGGGAATCGAACCTGGACCATGGAGGTGCAAGGTGACAGTGCTAACCACTAAGCCACCGTGCTGCCTATTCATTATAAAATAAATATAAAAATATCTTTAAAATAACCTATATAGCTGTTTAAAAGTATCTTTATGGCAGATCAGGCTGTTATCAGAGACTACAATGATCTATTTTTGCGCAAGGATATACATATCTGTAATGAATGAACTCTTAATGTCCACTTTTCTACATGCCAATAATGCTTTTCAGTAATGAGTCAGGCTTTCTAGGGGCTTTTCCAATACAGTACATTAAGCTTTAAATGGCTTTTAAAGAAATAGCACCGTTTTCTTTTACATTGTTCTATATAAATGATTTCTGGTTTCTGGAGTCTGAGTCTCCATATCGTGCAGAATATAGTCAAACTGTCGAGCGACCATGATAGAGGGAGGGAGAGAGAGAGAGAGAGAGAGAGAGAGAGAGAGAGAGACTCACACGTCGGTTAAGTAGTGCAAACTCAAGCATCACAGCTCAGCACAGGCTGCTACAGGAGACAGCAAACCGATGCATCAGACACTCAGGTGCGTATGGCTGGCTGGCAAATTCCTGCACACACACACATACACACACACACATACACACACACACAGTGTGTGAGACAGACACAGACAGAGAGCGAGCGAGCGAGAGAGAGAGAGAGAGAGAGAGAGAGATCTGCAGATGTAAAGCAGATGCTGGGAAGCTAAGGTATTTATTATTATTATTATTATTATTATTATTATTATATATTCTCTATACACCACTATGGCTTCCAGAATAATGCAGCTGTGTATCATTCGCAAACCACCTTTGTCTTTAATATGGCTCATTGTTATTGCTATAGCCTGTGGAGACTCGAGATGCTTCGGTGGCATGCTGGTGTGTGTGTGTTTTCTTAAATCGAAACAGCGCGCGCGCGTTATGCGTACTACATACATAGGGTTGCATTATGGATTGCATTACGATGCAATACTGACCTGTGCGCTGCCATGCCATGCAGGGTGTGTGTGTGCGCGCGCGCGTGTGTGAGTGGTGCTAAGCAGTTACGCTTTCACCTTCAATAAGCAGATCAGACTCGTCAGACGGTTTTGGTCTGCGGTGCTGAAGGCAGGTTTTGAAGGAAGAAAACGAGGATGCATGGATTTTGTCTTGTCTCATGAACAAGAACCCTCACACAGACTGGTGCATTTATTTTATTTGATATAATTTAATATATGCTTATATAACCCTGATAGACTATTGGGTTTCAATTAAATTATGAATTATGAAAGGGATGTAAATGTTTTAAAAGTGTAGGCACATCTGAACAAAAAAAAAACTCTTTGAATGAGTGCTATTTATTTCTTTACACTGGCACTTAGTTTCAGAACGCATATATTGAACAATGTGATTTTTTTTTCATCTCTAATCATCTCTCTCTCTCTCTCTCTCTCTCTCTCTCCAGGTGTTTGTGGATGCCCCTGTATCTTGCACCTGACACACCATCATGCTCGACTCATTGATGCTGGATCCAGGACGACTCCACCATCATCATCACCACCGTACCATAGTAGTCTAGCGGCTATGCTCACGCGGCACGTTTGAAGATGTGCGGAAACCCGCCGCTTTTTGTCACCTTGCTGCTCCTGCCGACGCTCGCGCCCCGGGCGCTGGCCAGCAGCAGCAGCAGCAGCAGTGGGCGCGAGCGCCCGGCGATGTCGCGCGCCGCGGCCCGCTCCGTGGCCCGCATGGACGGTGAGGTGATTCTCGGCGCGCTCTTCTCCGTGCATCACCAGCCGTCGGCGGAGCGCGTGGCCGAGCGGAAGTGCGGCGACGTGCGCGAGCAGTACGGCATCCAGCGCGTGGAGGCCACGTTCCACACGCTCGACCGCATCAACGCCGACCCGCACCTGCTCCCTAACATCAGCCTCGGCTGTGAGATCCGCGACTCGTGCTGGCACTCGTCTGTCGCCCTCGAGCAGAGCATCGAGTTCATCCGGGACTCCCTCATCTCGATCCGTGACGACTCCAAAGAAGGCTCCAAGTGGTGCGTGGACGGCACGCCCTCGAGCCACCCGCCGCCCTCCAAGAAGCCCATCGCGGGAGTCATCGGACCCGGGTCCAGCTCCGTGGCCATCCAGGTGCAGAACCTGCTGCAGCTCTTTAACATCCCGCAGATCGCCTACTCCGCCACGAGCATAGACCTGAGCGACAAGACGCTCTTTAAGTACTTCCTGCGGGTCGTGCCGTCCGACACGCTCCAGGCGCGCGCCATGCTCGACATCGTTAAGCACTACAACTGGACTTATGTTTCTGCTGTGCACACAGAAGGCAAGTCTATCAAGATGTCAATCAGTTCAATCTGTCAGTCAGTTCAATCTGTCAATCAATCAATCAATCAATCAATCAATCAATTAATCAATCTGTCTGCCAGCCTCCTCTCTGTCTCTCTGTTTGGCAGTCTGCCTATCTATCTATCTATCTATCTATCTATCTACCTGCCTGTCTAGCTATCTAATTGTCAGACACAAACCTTTCTCTGATATGTAAAATTCCCAAATAATCCACATCCTGCTGTATAATGAAATGCTAATTCTGTTCCATTAGACGGGTACAAGTGGACTCTCTATTTCTCATTATTTGCATATCTAAGCAAACCTTAATTAATCAATCAGATTCCCTTTATTTATTGAGGGAACGAACACTTTTCTTCCCTCTTCTTCTCCCCCTCTCAAGCCCAGAGCGCAACACCAAACAACTTTGAAGCTTTTTAATGCTTATTTTCAAAATTATGGCCGACTCTCATTCTTGAGCTGTTTGGCCTGGCAGCTAGGGCCGGACTTCAGCATATCAGACACCTAATTTTGAAACCGTCCAACATCTTTGATGCTTAAATGGCAAAACCCACATACTGTACACACCCAACAAAACAGTTGGTAAGATGTTAGAGCATGTGTAAATACAGTGGACACTACAGGCACAGCACCATCCACTGAACTCCTCCGGCACCTTCGAGGCTTCCTGTTGCCCTTAGCAACAGCGGATGTTCCTGATTGCATTAATTACCTGGTCAGAGTCAGATCTGTCTGCCACATTTCAGTAGCTGCGTCTTAACACGCCTAAGTTCACTGGCACCTTAATTGGCAATCGGACGAAATAAAAATAGGGTGGTGTAATTGCTTTCTTGGCATATAAATGGAAACTCACAGTCCAATATATCGTCAAAGCAACACAAGAGAGAATGAAATAGATTTATTTATGTAATATCACATTGGGGTAAATTCAGTTAGTGGCCTGCTAGGATGACTCGGAGGTCGAATTGGCGAAATGGGAACACGGGGGTGAAAAAGAAAACCAAACAGAAAGTGAAATGCTATTCACTTCATTGCTATTCTAAACTGCCAAGAGAAACGGGTGTGTTTAAAGCTTCCTGCAAAACAGTTCCACTTTTTCCTTAATTTCTTAGTTCAGAATATCAGGTATCCTCTATAGTAGGAAAAAAAAAAGAAAATAAAAATGGGGGTTTAGGAATAAGATCTGAGAAACAGAATGGTGTCAAAGTGTATTTGGTTAGTTAACACCAAGGGGGAATGGCCAGCCTGGAAACACACTTTTAGTCATACAGTAGTTTGTCAGCATTAGTGAGTGGTGTTTAATTTTATATTTAATTGCATTGTTAGTCTAGAATTAAAACAAAAAAAAATCCTGATGAACTAAAGACTGTGAAAAGCTTTGACAGAAATATTACTCAGGGAGTCACTAAAATGTCTGTATGGAGTTTAGCATCTTCTCGCCATTCTCACGCAGGGTCTCCAGGTTTCCTTCCTCCATGGGAGGTGGATTGATTTAGAAAAATTACACATGTATTTGTTCAGGATAATGAACATCAGTCAGACTGTAAACAAAACCTCAGCTGAACCTTTGGTGTAGGGATCAGCACTAATTCAAATCACATACTCCTCTCAGATTATAGCCTGCACCCTTGCTATCATCACCTGCTCGCTCTGTCTCGGCTCTCCATGAGTAAAAGAGCTGTCTAGAGGGCTACATCAGTGACCTGTTCTCTTTTTGTCAGAGCCAGGTGTGCTGCTCTGAATTATACATAAATGGCTTTTCTCTTTTCCCAGCTACATGGAGTGAAATATAAAATAGATTATTTTACATACTTTATTAAAGAAGTGCATATTTCTTGAATTTAACAACACCTCGAATGGGTGTGTGCATGTGCTGGTTGTCGTTTTCTCAATGACTATTCTCATGTTTTTTATTTTTCTTTCGATCATTTCAGTTCGAATCTGACTGCCATTTGTGTCCTGAATGGTAGTGACCATCTCTCCATTTCGTGTCTCTTTCAGTTGCCTGTTTCCATTATGTGTCTTCCATTGTGAAATGTCGTCCATTTCTAATCCCGGGTTCTGGCTGCTCTGACTCCGTTGAGTCACTGGAGGTAACCCAGCCTGACAAAATAGTGTTTGAGCCATCCATGTTTTTTTTTTCTGTCAGACACGAGTATTACTAAAATCTTGAATTCTGAATTCTGACCTGTGCTGTTTCAACTCAGGCAACTATGGTGAGAGTGGCATGGAGGCTTTTAAGGAGCTAGCAGCCGAAGAGGGACTGTGTATCGCACACTCTGATAAGATCTACAGCAATGCAGGGGAGAAGCATTTCGATCGCCTCCTGAGGAAGCTGCGCGAGCGTCTGCCCAAGGCACGCGTGGTTGTCTGTTTCTGCGAGGGCATGACGGTACGTGGCCTTTTAATGGCCATGAAACGACGAGGAGTTTCTGGAGAATTTCTGCTCATTGGGAGGTAAGGACCATTTTGAGCAGTTTGTATATAATAAGTCTCTGACTCTCTGAATCTATGACATGGATATGGAGTTTTATGCAAATGAGCTATTAAAAGATGAACATTGAACATGTTTTATTTGTTACAATTTTAGAGTATAATGCATTTCCGTTGTTTTGTTCCATGTTCCGTTGTTTCTAAAATACAGATTTGTTTAGTTGTTCAGGAAGACAAAAATGGCTTACTTTTATCTAAATAAAGGTCCCATATTTTAATAAGTAATTTCTTCAGCAAGTTAACACAGGTCTCAGAGCTCCTGCAAAGTGTGTGTGCTAATGTTCCATGATTCTTCCTTATCCTCCTCTTATGAACACGCCGTTTCAGTGTTTATGTCAATGAAATACACCACTCCAGAGAACAGCAGAGCTGAACAACAAGCCTGGGGAAGGGCTCTTCCTATATGAGGTCACATAAAGGGCAAAATCTGATTGGCTCGTTTTGGTTGTGGCTAAAGCAAAAATGGAAGCAAGACTGTATTTTTTCCCCAAATGTTCTATTTGATGTATATGTGCACTGCAATTTTGACCTGTTTGACAGCTCAAGTGAATGAAAACCTAGCAAGACGTAGTGTAGACTAGAATCCAGGAATATGATTTCATTTACAACCTGATTTTGACAGTAAGGAATTTTTTAATAAAGCACATTTAAAGCAACTAAAGCTGACCAAACCGCTGTATATATAGTGTATGTAATGACATATACAGTACATTATATTTCCTGTGTGCCATTTCTGATTATATAAAACTTATACTAAAATGTATTTCCTATTTCCTTTTTTATGTGAATATTGCAAGCTGAATGCTTTCTCCTTTTTTTATCCACAGCAACAGCATACTATACATCAGTGTGGGAAAGTGTTGTAAATTAGATATACAGTACTGTGCAAGTCTTGAGCCGCCCCACATTTCTTCATATTGTGCTTCCAAAGAGCCAGACTTTCTTGAATTTTTGTATTTTTAATGTAGTTCTCCAGGCTTCCTGAAAGACTATTTTAGCTCTCATTTTCAGTCCAGTCCCTGTACCTGACCAGTTTCAGAGGAATGTTTTTGGTTTTTAATTTCTTAAGCCACACAATGACCTATGAATCATTCAAACATAAAAAAAAAAATCTAAGGAATTTAAGGAATGAACAGGTTCAGATGATGACAGATGATCAGGTTGGTGATTAGTACTGTATACTGGTGATGCTGAATGCTGATTGGTTGGAACAGACGAGAGGGGAAATGAAGTTGCTGCTAAGGTTGATACATAAATGAAAATTTTAATTTGTATCTTTAGGCACTTTGCAGGATGTTAGAGTAAACATTTGTTCCCATTTCTGTAATTTAATCTGCATAATTACATTTAATTTAATCTTACGATTTTTGCACAGTACTGTATACTGTATGCAGAAAAATTACAATGTTCCATATGGATTATGCAAATGGCACAGAAACAAGGGATTAGCTGTAGTGAAGCTGGGTTCACGCTGGTGAAGCTGATCGCACATCTTTTCGATGTTGCATGAGAGCTTGAGCAATCAGACACCAAGTTGCCATTTTGTGTGAGATTGAACCTGTGCTTCGTTCTTCTCAATCATGATGAATGATAAAGGGTAAACTGGGTTAATAAACTGCCTTTAGATGCTTTCCTTTTATCAAGGACAAGATGAGGCAATGTGTAGCTTGGATAGATATTGCCAGCTGAGGCACACACAAGTTACCAGGGAAACCAGTTAAGCTTAAAAACGTCAGGAGCACATCTCAGCACTAATGAATAAGTTCAATAAGTGATGCACTTATTGAAACACTAGTTTAGACAGAAATCATTTTCTGTTCTTGTCTTCTGCTCTTTGCCGTTACTTTTAAATAATGTGTTAACAGTAAGTTGGAATGGACTTAGAAAACAGACATCCAAACATATCAGGCAAAAATTATGAAGGGAGTCAAGGAGGAGAACTGATGGCTCTCTGGGTGGGAAGGACCTACTTTATCTCTACTGTCAATCAGAACAGGACTAACCAATCGCAGGCATCTGTGAGGTCATTTACAAAGAAGAGGGTGTGTTCTTTGTATTCTTGATTTTAATGCTTAAGAGGCAACACTCCTGGGCAGGAGAAGGAAAATGAAGTACAATGGAAAAAGACTGAACCAGCAAAACATGCACAACAATTTCCATATCAAGGGATATTAACATGAATGAAATCTATCATTCCTACCTGGTAACTTTTTCAGTCCTCTTCCTACATCACTGTTCTGTACAGATGATGAAAAATGTGCCTCACTCCACACTCCTCTTGGCCACCGGTTCCTATTAGATTACACAACTTTTCCCATTAAAAATGAACGATAGCTGCGAGAGCTTCCGCCTGTAATTAGTAGCATGCGCATGAGAGCAGCGTCTCGGTGGATATTGCAGTGTGAGAGCACCTTTAATAGACGAAATGGAAAGATTCAAACTACTGTAGCTTATAATTAGAAGGAAGGATTACTACTGCAGTATTTTTTTAAAACAATAAATGTGTGTGTGAGTGTGTGAGGCATTAGATTTTGGTTACTATGCTTAAGGTTAAGCAGGAGTGAGCAGAATTAACAATAATTGGCTGTGCTCTTTGAGTGGGAAGGGCTTACTCGGGCTCTCCTGTTAATCAAAGCTAGATTAGCCAATCACAGACTTCTGGGTTTGGTATGCAAGAGATGGAGATAGAGTTTTCCTGAGCACATTAAATTGCCTAGTGATACTGCTTTCACATGTTTTACAGGAAGCAAGTGTTGCCGGAAAGTCACTCGGACAGAATCCACTTGCTTTGCTGTTCCCTAAGCACTGATCAGATCAGATCAGATGCTGCTTCAAATGTCTCCCCCGAGTCTGACTCTTAATGAACGTCTGATTACGTATGTACGCATTATTTAGAAGATAAGCTCTGCTGGCTTCCTTCCAGATCTCGTCTCTTTGCTCACTGCCACGTTTCTGCCACCTTGCCAAATCCTGCTCGAGATTTATTTTCAGTCTCTGGTAAGCTTTGGCAGCGTTGATGATGAGACGACTGCCTCTTTTCGGTCAACTAGGTCACCTCTTTTTCTTTTCTTTTTCCCGTCTTTCTAAACATGCTTTTTTTTTTTTTTTTTAAAGTGATGTCTCTTGCTTTGTCCTGAGCTGATTTGTGTGAGAATCAAGTTTCGAAGTATCTCAAGGCTCTTAACGTGGTACCCTTACTTGTTTGTTTGGAAGAGTTATCGTGGAAAAGTGTGTTTTTAAAAGGCTTTAAAGACAGGACAGGTGGGGGCTGAGTTCACTTTCCAGAACATTTTGCTTTTATTGCCTCTCGATTTTTAATACGTTAGAGGATTTCTTATTCACAAAGGGCAGCGAGAGAGAGAAAGCAGCAAAGAAAGAGACAGAGAAATGGAGACAATGAGGGGAAAATTATGTAAAAGTGTGGGTGGAGGGGGTCGGACCCCAGATGTGAGAGAGATTGAACCTTTTTTATTGCCGTTTCTGCTGAGAGTCTGACGTGCAACTCTGAAGCAATAAAGCTTTTTGTATTTTAGCTTAATGGATTAATTTTCAAGCAAACTTTAAATGTGTGTGTTTTGGATCTGTCAGATGCCAGTTTCCTGGTGCGATTAGCAACACTAAAAGTCTGGGGAAATTCCTCCGGGTTTTAGTTAACTACAGCCCAACAAGATTACAGTGTAGAAAGCTTGTACTCTCCATAACTGTTGTAAGAGTTTGAATAGATCGAGTAAATTTCCCGCATGAATAATTAAGAAAAAACATGAAAAAGCAGGTGTTCAGATGTTTCTTTGGCACTAATGCTCATGACGGGCAAGCCTCGTTATGAGGCAGACAGATGAAATCTGGAGCACTGTAAGTGAGAAGAGGGAGAGGAAAAGACAGAGTGAGAGACCAGGCGTGAAAGAGGCAGTGCCAGAGCTGCTCTGAACTGGAGCACCATGAATTAGTAAAGGCCTCTGGATAAGCTTTAATGGCCGTCAGCCTAATCCAGAGAAGAGCGTGTTGCGTCCCAGTGTGTTCATCACACAGACACAGCACTCTAGAGAGTGTGAGGAGAGGAAGGGAATGGAGTGGAGGATTAGAGCAAGAGATGTGGGAAAGGAAAGTGATGTAAAGGAAAATGAAAATGAGGGAAAGGGAGAACACTCAGAAGAAGGAGAAGAAAATGCAGCATGGGGAGAGAAAAGATGGCTTTAAATAAAGCTCTCGTGTGAATCTTTCCTTCTGTTATGTTTAGTGAAAGCTGGTCAGGGTCATGGTGAATCCAGAGAACCATGGGTAGTGGGCAGGAGTAGACCCTTTCACAGGGCACTGCACACACACACACACACACACACACACACACACACACTTCATGCCTAGTGAAAAGCACACACAGAGAGATCATGTAAATCTCCACACAGACAATAACTTGAGCTCAGAATCGAACTCATGCCCCAGGAGCAAGAGCATGCGCCACCATGCCACCTCTTTCCCAAATCAGTAACACCACATGCTCAGTAACTGATGTGTAGTAGAGACTAATGGGCCTCATTTATTAACCTGGATATGAAGAGATTAGTTCATATGAGCATTAATCCCATTAATTCTCAAAGTCCTTTGTATCTTACTAATGCTCCTGAGTGTGTGTAAGCCTACACGAAAGTAGGCTTCAACTTGATCAACTTTAAAACATATAATCTGCACGGGTTACCGCATTATTATGTCTGGAATATACCATGGACTTTATATTGCTAAGTTTGATTATTATTTACATCCAGTGTGCCTTAAGATAGAAGAGTTTAGGTCAGGGACTGAGAGTACCATACAGCACGTTTAGTGAAAAAACAGCTGTTATAATCTATTGGGGCTAATTAACAATTATATTTAAAAAAAAATGCTTAACACAAACTCTTCAAATAAGATGAACAAATCCTTTAATTAAAGCAAAGCTGTAAGCCATAAAACAAACACTTCAGATGATGGAGGAATTTAGCACTCAATTATTATTCTTCTTATTATTATTATTATTATTATTAGCATACAAGTGAGTCAACTGAATGCAAATAATCTGTGTCAGGAATTTACCTTGCACAATGACTGCACGTTTTTTTTTTTAAACATTATTGATGCTATAGTAAAAGCTATAGGATGGAGGATCTTTGCAGTTTTTATGTAACATTACATTAATACATACATACATACATACACATTCATACATACATATATACTTTATACAATAGAGAGAAAAAAAACTGTTGTTTTTGAAAATTGGACATCAAAGCACCATCTTGTTGAATTTTGTCCTGTAATGTCATGCCCTGTCATAACTTCCTAACTACCTCACTCAATATATTGCAGCATAAACATAGAGACCAGCAAATCTTGTCACAAGCATAAAATCAACAGGAATGAAATTCTTTTTTAAAAACATATTCATGTTACGTATTGTTCGTTCTCGATCCCATCACGGTAACAGAACACTGTGGAGACTTGTCTTGACTCTCATTTGTGTTAATTTACGCTCGGCATAAACAGAGAGATTTTAGGTCAGAGCCTTGGGAGGTATTCAGGTCACTCGAGATCTCTGCTACATCCTGCTTAGAGAGCTCCTTGGCGAGGAAATGAGAATAATGTGAAGAGAAATACAAATGGGAAGTCGAGTTAAGGATGTTAATGTTTGTTACGTTTCAAAGCATTTACACAAGCATACAAGAGTTGTGATATTAGCATATCCACAGCAGCATGCTAACTGTGGGGCTCAGATTGCGTTTAAGGTGACTGACATTCTGTTGTCAAAAATTATATCACAAAAGCTCAAGGACTAGACATGATTTGCCAACTTCAAAATGTTTTAAATAGTGTTATTTTCTGAATTGAAGAGTGAGCTGCCTAAGATAGTTAGCTAGTTAATAACTAGCTGTATGTGCAGTACTGTTGCATTAGCTAACTTGCTACTGTAGGTGATTGTAATGCCAGGCTTTGATAAACAAATAAATCAGAATTTATTTGTGAATGCATGTATAAGGGTTATCATAGAATTAAATTATTTTTTTGTACCAGTAAGGTCTACCTGTGTATAACATTTGCAGTATAAACCAGTACGAGTCTCTCAAGTTCATCTGTTTGTCAGTGACGGATGGGCAGATCGTGACGAGGTGGTGGAGGGATACGAGCAGGAAGCGGACGGAGGCATCACCATGAAGCTGCAGACCGAGGAGGTCAAGTCGTTTAACGACTACTTCCTGAAGCTGCGCCTGGACACCAACACCAGGAACCCGTGGTTCGGCGAGTTCTGGCAGTACCGCTTCCAGTGCCGTATACCTGGCCATCCACAGGAGAATTCCAACTACCAAAAAATCTGCACAGGTTACTATAAGCTTATACCTGCACTAAAAACAACACACTGGCAAAACTGTGAGAAAGCTGAGTGATGGGCACTTCATACAAAGTAAATCAAGTTATTAATTGCGCCAAATTTAGCAGTCTGATTATATTAGTATGCTTTTATCCAGTTAACTGTTCATGTTGTTTTTCTGATATGTCTTGATTGATTGCAAGCAAAGCTGTCACATCTTAGAACTTGCTTCTTTCGTCTAAAGGAGTCTATCTAGTCTATGTATTTAGCCTCTAAACAAGCAAAGTGATTCAGTGAGAGTCGGAGTGAGCAGATGTCAAATGAAAAGACAGTTTTTTAAAAATATATATCACTGAAAGGTTCTGCTCTTATACTTGCCTGTGTGTGTGTGTGTGTGTGTGTGTGTGTGTGTGTGTGTGTGTGCATCGTGCAAATGTGTGAACATGTCCACAGCTCTCACAGTATGTGCAGGAGCCGTACTCACAGCTGGCAGTATGCATGTGCGTGATTGTATGAATGATTGTGTGTGTGTATGTGTGAATGTGTGTGTGGAGCTCAAGGACAAAAGGCTTCACTGTTCAGCTTCACGTGTGTGGCTTTCAGTAAAAGATATCAACAAATGCATCATTCAGGGAAGAATTTAAAGACGGTCATTTTCTTCTGAGCTGCATATCATGACCGCATTGAAGCATCAGCTTCGGGTGGATGTGAGGTCCGTCACTAATGATTCAGGATGTTTTTTTTTTTTCCCCAGTGAGACACTGTATAATTACATGCACATTATTCTTCATTGCAAAGATTCATTTCCTTCTCCTGTAAGGCTAAAAACAGTATTCTCCTTATTAAGTTTTTGCACCCAGTTAAAGCCAAAGCCAGATTTGAGATTATTGCATGGTTTAGTACAGAAAAAGCTTTAAAGCTAATCAAATTGATGTCGTTTGGTTGATGGCATTTGGGAAAGTTTTTGCTGCTAATAAGGAGTAAATCAATACAGAGGAAACACAATGTTCAGTATAACAAATGAAAGTCTTCTCTTGTTTCCAACAGGAAATGAGAGCTTGAAGGACAACTATGTGCAAGACAGTAAGATGGGCTTTGTGATCAACGCCATCTACGCAATGGCTCATGGCCTCCATGATATGCATCGTGACATGTGTCCGGATCACGAGGGACTTTGCGAAGCTATGGACCCCATCGACGGCAGCAAACTTCTAGACTACTTGCTCAAAACCGCCTTCAGTGGCGTCTCAGGAGAGGAGGTGTATTTCGACGAGAACGGAGACTCTCCTGGCAGGTACAGTGTGAGATCTTGGAAATGGCTCTCTGGATGTCATGCATGCT
Organism: Leiocassis micropogon; assembly: GCA_028565275.1. Taxonomy (NCBI): domain Eukaryota; kingdom Metazoa; phylum Chordata; class Actinopteri; order Siluriformes; family Bagridae; genus Leiocassis; species Leiocassis micropogon. The sequence continues at coordinate 6,504,424 of JAOVVA010000026.1, forward strand.
GATTTGATGTTGCGTGCCGGTGTCATCACACACACACACACACACACACACACACACACACACGCACATACACACAGAGGTGTGTGTCCAAATGTGATAGGTTTAGAGTGGAACAGATTTTTCTGTCTGAGGTCAGAACTCCAGCTGTTTCGACACGGCTTGAGTCCTGTCGCTGTGACCACACGATTATGAAAGATGACAGGTTGGAGTTTGAGTGCTGTCACCATCATGTGTTGAGACGTATGAGGACTGAGCGTGTGTCCCGGGGGTGTGAGCGTTAGAAAGTAGGTTAGGGGCACAGAGAACATGAAATAAATGTCTGTGTGTCTGGATCCTTGCATAAGTGGCCTCACTCTTTCTTTTTCTTTCTTTCTTTCTTTCTTTCTCTTTCTTTCAGGTATGACATTATGAATTTGCAGTATGTTGAGGAGCTCGGTCGCTATGACTACATCAATGTTGGCTCATGGCATGAAGGTCTGCTGAGCATCGACGATTACAAGCTGATGACCAACCGTAGTGAGATGGTGCGCTCCGTCTGCAGCGACCCTTGTTCCAAGGGCCAGATCAAGGTTGGGTTTTGGTTTGCTTTAACTCATTTTGCTTTTGCATTTTGAGTTATAAATCAAGAAAATCTTAGCAGAAGATGATTTTTAATATTGTATAATAAAACGCTGTGACTTTTGATTCCTGACATCAGGTGATCCGGAAAGGTGAGGTGAGCTGCTGCTGGATCTGCACCACCTGTAAGGACAACGAGTATGTGCAAGACGAGTTCACGTGCAAGGCCTGCGATCTTGGCTGGTGGCCCGATAATGAACTCGCAGGTAACAGATCTGTCTATTTGTCAAAACCGAGCAGGTTAATCAACCTTGTGGAGATGTTCACCCAAACATCCATTTGTTTCTCATTTATGAATACTGTTCTTTTCATGTCATCTTTCTTTCTTTTTCTCTCCTTCTCTGCCCAACATACCTTTCACTCCTTTTCCTCTATTTGTCTTTCTGTCCTCGATGCTGTATATTGTTTTGACAGCTCTGTGCAGCAACCTGGAGAGATGTGCACCGCAATGATTTCAGAACTCCATCGATCCCTAGTAGCCACATGCCCAGAACAACAATACTGTGAAGCAAAAAAAAATTCTGGCTTTTGTTAGAGTGAAATAAGCTTGAAAAGAGGGCTGAGGAGAATGGAAATGCGTGCTGAGCGCAGTAAAAATAATGGAAAACAGGGCGCACGGCTGGTAAATAAACTGCAATAGGATTTGTTCGGCTCTCCATAAAACGAAATTAGGAATCGCGTATGATCATAAATCTTTCTCATGAGATAGCCGTCTTGTGTCGGCGTATACATAGACTTATATTTATCATCCTTTAATTCTTAGACACCTCCTCCCTCTGGTTAGGTTTCCTCTATATTTACGTTCCCCTCATATTCTTTCCCTCTGTGTCTCCACCTATTTTTCTTTCTCTCAGGGTGTCAACCTCTTCCTTTGAAATACCTGGAATGGAGCAGCGTTGAGTCCATTGTAGCAGTTGTCTTTTCCTGCCTGGGCATCCTGGTGACTCTGTTCGTAACCTTCGTCTTCATCCAGTACAGAGACACTCCAGTGGTCAAGTCCTCGAGCCGCGAGCTGTGCTACATTATCCTGGCAGGGATCTTCCTGGGGTACATTTGCCCCTTTACCCTGATCGCACGGCCTACAGTGATCTCGTGCTACCTCCAGCGCCTTCTAGTGGGTCTTTCATCGGCGATGTGTTACTCGGCATTGGTTACCAAGACAAACCGCATCGCGCGAATCCTGGCTGGCAGTAAAAAGAAGATCTGCACTCGCAAGCCTCGCTTCATGAGTGCCTGGGCGCAGGTAGTCATTGCTTTCATCCTCATCAGCCTTCAGCTCACACTGGAGGTTGTGCTCATTGTGCTGGAGCCTCCAGAACCAATCAAGAGCTACCCGAGCATTAGGGAGGCCTACCTAATTTGTAACACTAGTAACCTGGGGATGGTGGCGCCACTGGGCTACAATGGCCTGCTCATCCTGAGCTGCACCTACTACGCTTTCAAGACACGCAATGTCCCAGCCAACTTCAACGAAGCCAAATACATTGCCTTCACCATGTACACCACGTGTATCATCTGGCTCGCGTTCGTTCCCATCTATTTCGGCTCCAATTACAAGATCATCACCACCTCGTTTTCGGTCAGCCTTAGTGTCACTGTGGCTCTGGGCTGCATGTTTACACCCAAGATGTACATCATCATCGCCAAGCCGGAGCGCAACGTGCGCAGCGCTTTCACTACATCGGACGTGGTACGCATGCATGTTGGAGACGGCAAGGCCGCCGCGTGCCAGAGCAACAGCTTCCTGAACATGTTCCGCAGGAAGAAGAACAACGCCAACAGCAGCAATACCAAGTGAGTCGCCCACTCATATAGTCTGTTAATCACACACTAATGCCGTCTATACTGTCAGGAACATTCTGGGAATCAAGTTACAAACAATTTCAACAAATTTTAACAAATGAGGTTTTAAAAGTACACGTTATCTAGTTCCTTTCTCTTTTGTTCTGACAGTGTACCCCAAGACACATTTGAATTATCTTTTAAGAGGCAAGTGGTTTTGGCAGTACTTGTTTTTACACTGATATAGTAATGGGCCAGTACTGCAGTTTACAATGTCTCAGGCTTAATCTGTGAAGTGATTTAATATCGGCAAATATTTTCGTACCAGTATCAGGTCACACTGATCGTGTCCTTCCTAGCCAATGTGCACTGTGTATTTTCTTCTTTCTGATGTTAGTTGTGCCATGTTTTTCTCTTTTGCCGCAACCTGGAGGATGTATGTAGAGTTTTGTTAGCACCAGACTCCAATCAGCTGTCCTCTGTCTGTCCTAAGCTCTTTTCCGAAACCTAATTTTCATCACCACGTAACCCTCCTCCCCCTTGATATTAACCCAATTCGCAGCCTCCCATCCCGATCTCTTTCCTTTACTGAAGAAAATTAACCCAGTTATTAAGAGCATTGCAGCTCCAGTCCCTTCCCTGCTTTCCCTAACCCACCCAAAGTGCAGCTTTCAGCTCTCTCTGTTCCTTAGACCGTTCTGCTTAACTTGATTACACCACTGATTTCCGGTCATTGTGGGCACAGTCGTAAACCTCGACAGGGTTTTGCGCTGTGCCACAGGGATCGCAAATAATTGAGGAAAACTCCATGAAGACCTTATTAATTTTTGCATGATGTCGAGTGCAAACAGAGCGGTGCAGGAAAGGGATAGTGGTCGCCATCTGACATTCATAACGTTCTCCCAACAATCCATTATGTACCAGCATGTTTTAACCCAGTTGTTTGGAATGCAATGTTTCAATAAATAATAAGTGACAGAACCTCAGCTAGGTGAACTAACCCATAGTGACACTTTGTAGGGCTGACTTTAAGAAGGATGCTCATGTTGATGATGATGATGACGAAGAGGATGATGATGATGTACTGATGATGTTGTTCTGTGTGTCTCTGTTGCTCTTTGGCCCATTCCCCGTGGGAATAACGCTGGGTCTCTGTCTCGTTCATAGTCCTAATGGAAAGTCTGTGTCATGGTCTGAATCAGGTGCCCGGCCCCAGGCGAGGGGGTCGAGTGTGTTCCACAGACTGTCTGTGCATGTGAGGAGGCAAGCAGTCGGCCAGAGTCAGACGGCGGTCATCCGGCCCCTAACTAACGCCTCGCAACCCCTGCACCCCGAATACGACCCCGGACTTGACACAGACCACAATGGCTCACAACCTAACACCAAGGTTCTCTACAACCTCAATGAGGAGGCTGACGACGGGTGCCGAACAACCCCGGATAGAAGGGAGCCAGCTTCCTACTCACCTGCTCACCTGATGGGCCTCACCTCTGACCCCCCACAAGTGGACACGCTAACCTCTAACATAAGGGCTTTCAGTGAAAGGGTGAGCCCTGCATACAGTCCATTATCCAATCAGCTACCCCTGCCCCTTCAGGGGGAGATGTTGTCTGAGGAGGGTTCAGAAATGGAGGCTCTCGACCTTATCCATGGCTTCCTCTATGACAGTACTGTACAGGAAGAAGAAGAAGAGGATGAGGAAGAAGAGGAAGAGGGTGAGCAGGAGGAGTTGGCTCAAAGCAAGCTTAATCTCCTCGCGCCGCCCTCGCCTTTCAGGGACTCGCTGCATTCAGGCAGGTCGATCCCAGGATCCCCTGAACCGAATCCCTCGGAGGAAGTGACCTACACTCCCAAACAAAGCTCTTTTACACTGTGAGAGCAGGTGCTCAAGATGCAGAAAAACACCTGGCTCCTGCTCCACTTCACTTCATTTGTCTAATTAACTTTTAGCAGTTGAGACAAGAAAACAAAACAAATGGAATGTCCTACTAGGATTACTGTTTTCAAGCTGGAGCAACAAAATATATGACTTCTTGTTGTACCAGAACTTATTGGAGATACCAGTCGCTGCTGTTTGTATGAAACACAAAGGAAGAAACTCAGACTTTGGGTTCATAATATACAGACTATGTAGCCTGAGATCATTGTAAATAAAGTTTCCTACATAAATTATATCTATACAAAAAAAAAAGTATCCTTGTTGGAACTGAAATAGTAGTGCAAACAGGTACAATTAGCAAAGTTTTGTAGGCATGTAATGCAGATAAAGACACACATCTGAGGTCAAGATAACAATTATCAAGCTTGAATGATACACAAAAACAAGACTTTCGAAGATGCCAGTGAACAAACAGTTGTGGTCCGAACCACAGTCTAAGAATAACCACCTTGTTTAATGTCCAATCGATCCTGTGATTGATCCAGATTTTTGTGTCGCAACTGGTTATGATGAAATCATGTGGAAACTGTGTGTGTGTCTGTGTGCTTTTGCATTTCTGACAGCGATCTGAGTGTAAGGGTAATTTTAGCACTTGCTTGAGAAGATACACAAGGGAAGGATTTTATTATATTGTTAAGCGAGTAGTTAAAGTACTATTTTAGTCTAAATGAGGATTTTTCCCCCTGTACTGCCAAGGTAATTACAAAAAGGGAATGGTTGCGCTGTTCTTCACAACTTGTTTTTTTCTCCTTATGAGAAATTTCATGCTTAAAGATTTTGAATATTTTTTTTCTTCTTCAAATGTTTGTATACTGTTCAGCCAGACACAAATAACGTATTTGTACTGTATTTACCATCAATGTTTCTATGAACACAATGTGAAAAGATTTATACATTTTAGAAGCGTCTTATTCCTCATAAATCCCTCTATGAAAAAAGGGATGTACAGTATAGTATGTTGAATCTGGAATATCTCCAGATACTGTTTTTTTTCTCTCCTCCAAATAATTTCCTGTATATTTCACTTTTTAAGCTTTATGGGTAGTTATGCTTCTAGTGATAACTCGTAGCATTAACAAGTGACTTTTGCATAGGATTCTGAATTTGCAACTTATTTTAATATATTCTTTCATATAACGGTATTAGAATGCGACTCGACAAAAAATATCTTATTTAGCTGATATTCCGTATTGTATTTATTAGTAAGTATTGCTAATTTTAATATGAAATCTTTTGTGTGAGTTATTTGCAAATTCTCTAATGTCAAAGTAATGAGAAATGACATCTGGTAACATGGTCAGAAGTAGAAATGAGGAGTTTCTTTCTTTCCTTCCTTCTTTTTTTCTGCCCAGGACAAATTATGCTGTACAATAAATATTTTCTACTGAACTTGCTGTTTTGTTTTTTGAAATATCTTGCATCACTCCCATTGCACATTTTGTTTCCTTTTGATAAAGGCACATATAATAATGATCAAAATGCAACTCGAAGAACATGTAAAATATTGAACCAAAATCTCATTCATTCATCTTTCATACTGTTTATCATGTGTACAGGGTCACAGGGGGCCTGGAGACTATCCCAGTAGACTTAGGGCACGTGGCGGGGGGGGTGCCAATCCATCGAAGAGTGCGTACACAAAACAGGCAATTTAGGAACAACAATTAGCTTAATCTGCATGTCCTTGGACTGTGGGAGGAAACCCACCAAGCACGGGGAGAACAAGCAAACTCTACACACACAGAACTGAAAAAAGGAATTGAACCCTCAACCCTGAAGCTGTGAGGCTATAGTGCTAACCACTACGCCACCATGCTTCCTAAACTGAAAGCTCACGCACTCACTTACTTATTATCTATGCCGCTTTAACCTGTACACATGGTTGCAGGGGGCCTGGAGCCTATCCCAGGAGTCTTAGTGCACAAGGAGCGGTGCCAATCCGTCTCAGGGCACACACAAAACAGGCAGTTTGGGAATGCCAATTAGTGCATGTCTTTGGATTGTGGGAGGAAACCAGAGTACCCGGAAAAAACCCACCAAGCATAGAGAGAACATGCGAACTCCCCGCAAACAGACCTGAGTCGACAATCGGACCTTTGACCCAGGATGTGCACGCCGACATTGATAATCACTACCATGCCAACATGCCGCCTGAAGTGAAATCTCTCCAGATTTAAAGACATGAAGTGCACTTCTTAGAGTATACAGTAGGGCACTTCTGCAGTGAGGGCGTATGAATTCTGGATTAAGCCACAGGGATTTCCTCTTTGCCAGATCCTGTGACTTATCAGGTGGTTTAGAGTGAAGGAGGAGAGAAGAGAAGAGGCGGTGGCGAAAGTGGAGGAGGTGGCGAAAGGGGCAAACTTTTTTTCCCTTTTTTTTTTTTGTGTGTGTAACGTTTAGTAACTCACTTCTACATGCTAAACTTTGTGAGCTGGGAAAACAGGAAGCGAATTTTTTAGTAGTTGGTTCATAGTTCTCTTTTTGTTGTAAGATTAAGAGTAAGGGTAGCAGGATGGCTGGAGGTTCGGTGACGGAGTGTAAGGAGTATTTGTTTAAAGTTTTAGTGATTGGAGAGTTAGGTGTGGGGAAAACCAGCATCATTAAACGGTACGTGCATCAGCTTTTCTCCCAGCACTACAGAGCGACGATAGGTGTTGACTTCGCCCTGAAAGTTCTCAACTGGGACAGCAAAACCCTAGTGCGGCTGCAGTTATGGGACATCGCAGGTAAGGCAGGAGATTTTGGCTTGTTTTTATTTACTTCCGGTGTCCGCGTGAGCTTTTGCGGGATTTTCTGTGTTTTTGATCCGGGAACTGGTTCAAATGGCAGTTTTCTCATTAGCGTTGTCATTCCAAACTCTAATGACTGCTAACAGCTAAGCCATTTAGTTTATTATTGAGTAAAATGTTGACATTTGAGAAACCTGAACATACAGAAGACAAGTCAAGACTGTACTAAGGTACATAATTGTCGAGGCGATTTGAGTCACGTGATGCAAATCCCCGCCCAATATAACAGAAACTTCGGGTTTGCCTACGTCATTGCTTAACAGTAAGTCAGAATAGTATGTATACATGTATACAGTAACACTGGTGTGTGTGTGTGTGTATATATATATATATA
>JAOVVA010000026.1:6518480-6543832 GCA_028565275.1 Leiocassis micropogon
CCACACGGGGGGACCTAGTGAATGACCTGCAGAGAGCTGGGACCAAAGTAACAAAGGCTACCATCAGTAACACACTGAGCCACCAGGGACTCAAATCCTGCAGTGCCAGATGTGTCCCCCAGCTTAAGCCAGTACATGTCTAGGCCCGTCTGAAGTTTGCTAGAGAGCATTTGGTTGATCCACAAAAGGATTGGGAGAATGTCATATGGTCAGATGAAACCAAAATGGAACTTTTTGGTAGAAACTCAACTTGTCATGTTTGGAGGAGAAAGAATGCTGAGTTGCATTCAAAGAACACCATACCTACTGTACTATGAAGCATGGGGGTGGAAACATCAAGCTTTGGGGCTGTTTTTCTGCAAAGGGACCAGGACGACTGATCTGTGTGAAGGAAAGAATGAATGGGGCCATGTATCGTGAGATTTTGAGTGAAAACCTCCTTCCTTCAGCAAGGTCATTGAAGATGAAACGTGGCTGGGTCTTTCAGCATGACAATGATCCCAAACACACCGCCGGGGCAACGAAGCAGTGGCTTCGTAAGAAGCATTTCAAGGTCCTGGAGTGGCCCAGCCAGTCTCTAGATCTCAACCCCATAGAAAATCTTTGGAGGGAGTTGAAAGTCCGTGTTGACCAGCGACAGCCCCAAAACATCACTGCTCTAGAGGAGATCTGCATGGAGGAATGGGCCAAAATACCAACAAAGTATTGAGATGAAAATTTGTTATTGACCAAATACTTATTTTCTACCATAAGTTGCAAATAAATTCTTTAAAAATCCTACAGTGTGATTTTCTGGATTTTTTTTTCCTTATTTTGTCTCTTTATAGTTGAGGTATACCTATGATGAAAATTACAGGCCTCTCTCATCTTTTTAAGTGGGAGAACTTGCACAATTGATGGTTGACTAAATACTTTTTTGCCCCACTGTATGGCTGAATGACTCTTTAGAAATTATAACTAATTCTATCTTTAGCTATTCAGTAATAAATGGCTTGTCGCTTCATGTTCGTTAAGAGATGTCGCTGTCTCTGAAATCTCTGATGTTTTTCAAGCTAGTTAGGTTAAACGACAAGCTCCTTGAGGGATGTGCCCTTTGCAGACACTGTGCCTTCGTGCCGCTTTCATTAACTGCGCTGTGAGTGAGGCGAGGGACTTCGGAGCTGGTCAGTGTCTGAAGTGCGGTGCTGTTTGTGTTGCATACTGGAGGATACATGCAGCTGGCTTGTCTGGCTTGGCCTGTTTCTATGACAACACACCCACGAGATCATAACCACGATTAGGACCGTGCAAAGAAAAACTTGCGGTTGCCATGGCTATGGGCGAAGACTTTCCCTTGTTCTTTGGCTTTCTTTGGTTCTCGTTATTTCTTCTACCACGGTCTCCTGTGCTGTCATGATTTTTTTATATTTTTTATATTAGTATATTGTTGGAATGGCCTGGCCTGGTGATAAAATAATATTGTTTAATTGAAAAAGTTCACTTTAATTTAAAATATATCCTCTGATATCAGCAGCCACTAGGAAGGTATGAGTGATAAATGACCATTGATCGTTGGCATCATGTACCCAAGGGAGACACAAAAGACCTCGTTTCACACACTGACTCACTCTAAGAGCAGCAAAGACAGCCCACGCTATTGACCGGTAGCGTTTATCGAGATTAGCCCAGAAAAAGGTATCCATCACACACACACACACACACACACACACACGCACGCACACCTCGGTAAACAGAGCTCACCCCCAAAGCTCTAAAATACTGGACATCTAATTAATAATGTTAGAGATGAAGTGTACAGTAACGGAAATAAGCACTCCGTGCTGATCAGAAAAGCATCTCCGAATTTTGACATTTGAGGTGGATGGGCTATAACAGCAGGAGATCTCATCAGGTTCCAGTCCTTGAGGCAAAAACAGGGTTGATTTCTATTTGATTACAGCATTATTTGTTACTGCAATGAAAGCAGTGAGAGAGGACAGGAAGTTTGTTGGTGTGATAGAAGAGGATGCAGAGAATAGGGTTAGATGGAGGCAGATGATTTGCTGTGGCGACTCCTGAAAGGAAACAGCCGAAAGACAAAGAAGATTATTCATTACTGCAAAACATTCATATTAAACATATCGTTGTTAATAACATTTTAAAATCATTAAATAAATTAACGAATCAATCCTTTTGTAATAGATAACATATAATCCTTACATACAGTTGCATATATAATAACTAACACATGCGTGTATGCATAATCTAATTCATTTAGCCAGCTAATGCGCTTGGTTGTTGGTTTGGGGATCTGAAGATCCGGGTTCGAGTCCCGCTGTTGGTGGTTGCCACACCCCCATACTACCCAGACACTGCATGCAGTGCCGTTCCTAAACCCGGATGAAATGGGAGCGTTGCGTCAGGAATGGCATCTGGCGTAAAACCTTTGCCAATGTTGTGTGCGGATGTGATGGTCCGTTGTGGCAACCCCCTGACGGGAGCAGCCGAAAGTATGTTTTTTTAAAACATAATTTTAGATGTGTATGTATTTTTGTATCAAAATTGAATAAATAAATGAATGAATGAATAAAAAATCTCTAGTGCAATTTTTTTGGCACCCCCTTTCAGGCCCAGTGCATAAACATTACTGTTAAAAAAAATAAAAGAGGCATGGAAGAATGAGCAGCTGCTCAACTCCCGTTTTGAGCCTGAGGACGCTGAGCTCGCTTTATCGAGACTCCAGGCGGAAACCGTACAAAAAGGAGATGAAATCCACGAGCTCGTTTCTTGTGTGTCAGCCGCCCTGGGCGTTCACCTGAGGTTAAAAGGAGTAAATTTAGCCTGGCAATTAAGAGCAATTAGCTGCCTGAGAGACCTGCCGAGCTTTTGGCATGTAAAGTATGCAGCTGAGAGAGTGAGGATAATGAAACGGAAACCGTCAGGCACGTGTGCGTGTGTGTGATGGTGTGTATTGCATTGCTTAAGGACTAAACCTAAAATTAATTTAAAATGCTTAAAAATAGCACACCAGCATTATTTTTTTAAACAAACATCTAATACATATTGCTGAGTTTTGTTGTTAAAGTGAAACATAGATTCTGTGCCTGAGAGAGAGAGAGAGAGAGAGAATCAGGTATCAGAAAGCCAAGCATGCATAATGAAGGGTGTGATTATTTCCCCTGTGTCAGATCCATGTCCCTCAGTTCTCCTCTAATGAACTCCATTAAACAGCGGTTCTATCCCACAGCCTGCATCATCATTAAATAGGCCATTCCATATCAGGACCTTGGATCTCAGAGATATCAGAACTGCTGTGTTAAAAAAAGAAGGTCATATAAAGGAAAAGCTGTGTTCTTTTGCAACTTTGATTAGATGCAAACTTTGTGTCTAGAAATTAAGATGCTATCGAAACATCTTTTAACCAAAGCACTGGTGATATCAGAGAGATGGAGGTCTAAAAGCCTTATAATTACGCTGCTTGGCTCCACACGCTAGGATAATCACGTTTGATATTTGAGCTACTATAATCATTTACAGTAATCATTTTCTAGACCAGTTATTAACAGCTTCCAATATCACTTTTTGCTCATGATGCAGGGAGAAAGTCAGACCTATTACACAAAATGCACTTTTCATTTTTTTTGTGGTTCACATGGGTCTCGAGTATCCTTTTCCATGTTCATGTAGACAATTAGACAATTAGAATTTCCACCTTATGTGACATCATATAAGAAGATCCCGTTCCCTGACATGTAGCTCAGCTCTGCTTTTCTCTTCACGACGGGTTGTGAGCTTAGTCTTTCTCCTCATCCTCCACCTAAGGCGACACACTTCTCCAAACGATAGATGAGCTCGTGAAGACCGTTTTTGAAGAAGCCCTTTTTTTTTTTTTCGGACTCTTGAGGAAAAGTTCCACCTGCCACGAAGTGGTTTCTTTAAGTGATGGAAGAAGTTGTCACTGGGTGCCACTTTACAACTCTGTCATATGAATAACAAGAATAACAGCACGCACTTCAATTCTTTCAACAGGGTGCGCCATTTTGGTTTTAACTCTCTAGCGGCATCCTGCGGAACTATACCGAGGGTTTTTTTAAACAAGAGGAAATGTGCATGAACATTCGCATTTACAAAGGCATAAATTGGCCTAATATTTTCAGTTTTTTCATATGATGATACGAATTTTATGTTTGTCCCTCGTAAGGGCATGGCCCTGCAGTAGCTCTTTTAGCTTCCTAAGTATTCATTCATTACTGATTACATTACCAAGTTTTTTGTAATAACATTTACCTTTAAAGGTCCTGTATCTCCAATATGAGCTATTGTCCCAAGGCTTCCCTAATGAGCGCGAGTGCGAGAGCGAGCATGTGAGTGAGTGTGACTGTGTTATCCTCCAAGAGGATTCTCATATGAGGTCACAATAGGGAAAGGGATCTGAATCGCTTGTTTAAACCACAATACAAAAATGGAAAAAGACTAAAAGCAGGGATTTTTTTCACCCCTTTACCCTGTGCATGTGAACTGGAGACCCTATCGGAATGTCTGAACATGCCTAAGAAGTGAATTTAGCATAATACATTCACTTTAAATCCACCAAAAATCATTAGATTAAAAAAATCCTGTCTGGGATATGATACAGTGTCATATTTATTCCTTCACACAATCAATTTCTTTCAGTCTATTGTTTTCATTTGTTTACGCTGTGTTGCAGGTGACTGCACTCGCTCCAGCGTGCATCTGATAACGTTCCTGTATAAACGTTCCTGCATGAATATATATGTTCACGTCCTTGGTTTATTTGAACAACATGATTCCTCCCTTCATTAATCGGCTGCTTATGTAAGAGCACTTGATGCAGCAGATTCCACTTTTTTTTTCCTTTTGCATGATGAAAATCTGAAGCTTAGGCAGGTGTGAAAACTACTTTGAGGGTTGCAGCAATTTTTTTGTATTGTGTGCGTACAGGGATTTGTGTGCATAATTTAACGTGTTAAGCAATCATGTAAATGCCGAGCATATGCTGAAGGTTAAAGAAGATTCTTGCTACTATTTTATAAAAATAATTTTAAAAAAAAGGATTAATCTGCCCCCCTCTTAGTTTTCTTTTGCTGTGGTTTATGTAACTCTGCTAAATTCATATTCAATTAAAATCCATATGCATTTAAAATGGGCTTGAATTGTTTTTTCCGGCTTTCATTTCATTCTTACCTTTCTCATCATCTGTGGTTGTTCTCATCTTGGTTTCGTATCAGGCATGCTGGATTTTCCAGGGATTTCAACATGCCAGTTGATGGATTCTCTGTGTGTGTGTGTGTGTGTGCTGGATTTAGTTTTTTTACCGGATAAATTGTGAGCTGGAATCTGACTTGAGTTTCTTATTTATTTCCATTATAAGTATGCCTCCTCTAAACGCTTATTTTTTTTTGCCTGATCTTTTTTTTCTTTTTTTGTTCTTTCATTCCCTTTATAATTTGGTTTCGATGCTGTTTCCTGTGTAATGTAATACTAAGATGTACGTTGCCAGTTTAAAAGGGACGAGACGAGGCGTCGTTCAGAATTAGGCTACATGCCAGCCTCGCGGCGCTGCAAGGATCTCAGCGGAGTGAGAAAATTAGTGAAGCTGAAATCTTATCCATATGGGCCCGCTGAATACTGAAAATTCATTTTTTTTGGTTTTGTGTGTGTGTGTGTGTTTGTGTGTGTGTGTGAAGAACTATTATCTGTATAACAGCACATTTATTGTGTGTTTTTGTATTTGTGTGTTTCTTTTGTTGTTGTTGTGCATTTAGGTCAGGAACGCTTTGGGAACATGACCCGGGTATACTATAAGGAGGCAGTGGGAGCATTCGTGGTGTACGATGTGACCAGAAGCTCAACGTTCGAAGCGGTGTCAAAGTGGAAGCATGATTTGGACAGCAAGGTGAAACTAGCCAATGGCAATCCCATCCCCGCTGTCCTGCTGGCAAATAAATGTGATCAGAAAAAGGACGGCTCTAACAACGCCTCGCTTTTGGACAGCTACTGCAAGGAGGCCGGCTTCCTCGGCTGGTTCGAGACATCAGCCAAGGTAACACATTGAGCGTTTCTCTTGATGAGGCATTCTGACGCAGCATACAGTATGTTGGTGATGTGCCATGTTGGTGACCAAATAGTCCAGAGCTTACAAGTTTAAATCCCGACCATGCGTCCGAGGGAGCAAAAGTGATCGTGTTCTGTGGCTGGGAGGGGCAAACTCTTTCTCTTACCTGTCAATCACAGCAATACTAGACAATCTGACAATCACTTGATGATAAGAGAGACATAACTGCTGGGTGGGAATTGACTCAGACTTGAATAGGGAGACAATCAGATGGAAAATTCCAAAAAAATAATAAATCTAATAAAAATGGCCCTCCAGGTCTGGAGAATTGTAAGAGACCCTTCACCTACTACAAGAATGATCCAGGCTAAGCAGATCAAAGCTGTGTGAAATCAGCCATGTTTGAAATTCTTAACATATTTCCCAGAATTATGATTAACCACAAGACTTTAGTGGTCATTTGAAGCTATTCTTCCACTTCCACACCATGTACGACTAATGTTCTGCTCAGAAAGTAAAGACGTGTGTACAGTAGCTTGTTGATCAAAGAGATGCAGTTTAGATAATTTTTTCCGTTGTTGTTTGTTATAGTTGTGTAGCTCTAGAAACCAAATCAGTCAACAGCTGCAGAGCACCGGACGAGAATTCTCAAGAGGAGAAGGTGGTGCTGACGTGACTGGAACTGGGTTACACAAAGCGACTTCTTATTAAATTATTGTTGTCAACTTCATGGAAGAAATCATGAATGAGCGTGATGGGAGATCACTTCACTTAATCGCCTGGCGAAGCTGCATTGTAAAAAATCAACAGTAGAAATCAGAGCTATGTTGACTAGAGAGAGTAAGATCATTTCCACACACTAAATGTGACGACACCTTACAGGATTGGATCTAAATAAGAAAACGATTAGAGGTGAGGCACAAAAAAAAAAGGCTTGAATTTGCTTGGGAGTAACAAAAAAAAAAAATGATTAGACTTTTTAGCAGTTGAAAAAGGTCATGTGGTCTGATGAGCTCAGATTGTCCCTGTTCCAAAGCGATGGGTGCATTAGGGTAAGCAAGGAAGCCCATGTAGTGATCATGCATAGTGTCCACTGTACAAGCCTCTAGAGGCAGTGTTATGATCTGGGGTTGCTTCTGTTGGACAGGTCTAGACTCAGCAGCGTTATGTGGCAATAAAAATAAAGTCAGCCTAATGCATCCTAATGCACATAATGACCAGATCACACAATTTATGGAAGTGAAAGAGTGATTCTGGAAGCACGAGGAATCATTTTCACTCATAAACTGGTCACCACAGAGTCGTCCTGACCTTAACTCTGTTGAAAGTCTTTGGGATGTCCTAGAGAAGACTTGACTTCCCTGTAGAATCAACATTTATTTTTACTGTATGTAAATACATTTTGTGACGTTGCATAAGGTTGTTGAAACAATGCCTCGGCGAATGCATGGTGTAATCAAACCTAAAGACGGGAAAATGAAATGTTAGATTGTGCAATTTTTTGCGTGTGTTTTCAAAAGTTTAACATGCAGGAATGAATTTTTTCATGTTAGCAGTCCCAGCCCTCGTATGCAAGGTTTTACAAGCGTTCCAGTTGTGACTATCCTGAGCTCTCAACCTCTGTTGGAAAGATAGATAATGAGGTAGTTAAATAAATACACAAAAGCAAATAGATATTTATATTAATATAATTATACATTAAATAATAAATGCACAGTATTTCATGCAAACAGAGACGGGAATTGAACCTGACCGGGAATCGAACCCGACCTCTTGAGGTGCAAGGCAACAGTGCTAACCACTACACCACCTTGCCACTGAAGCTAAATTTATTTTTGGGGTAAAAAAAAAAAAAAAAGGCTGCATGTGTGTACTGGAGCGATGCTTTGATAGAGGAAGCAGAATCAGTGGAATCTAAGCACAGTAGTAGATGCAGTGTGTTTAAAATGCGCTAAACAAAATTGAGACGCCGCACTGAAGTGTGTATGGGTGAATGTTACGGCGTGGCATTTTGCTGTTTTCTTTTCAGTTGTAACGGCTTCGTCATGCGAACTAGTGTTTATGAGAAATTTTACGAGTGCTCTCTTTAACACGTACACACACAACCTGCTGGGCGTCTGGCTGGTTGACAGCGGGAAGGGTAAAAGTGTGTGTGCGTATGCGTGTCTCCTGCTTATACAGACATATACTGTAAGCACACATGACACACTCCGTATGTTGCTCCAAGTTTGTGTGCTGTTGATCAGCTGATTTCCCAGCGCTCACGGGTTGGATGTGGATCAGACGAATTGCTTCACATGACTTAGCATGTCATGTTTGAGCATGTGAGTGTCTGTGTTTGTGTGTTTGCAGTTGTCCGTTGCCTGTGACTGAGTGGAGCTGTTTGACAGAAGGTGTCTCATCAGCCAGTCTGCATAAGCACATGCTCACAAGCTAAATCTATCCATTAGGGATTCAGCCACACAGAGGTCTGGCAGGAGGCTCCAGCACCTGTCGTGCGTGCATGTGTGTGTTTAGTGTTTGTGTGTGTGTATGTACACACAGATGTGTCATTCGTCATTTATATCAGGACCTCCTTGTGTGTTCTATGGAGGCTCATGTGTCTAAGCGGACGGGTGTCCTACGCACTCCACTTCACCGCCCCACTTTTCTCTCTCTGTCTCTCTCTCTCTTTCTCAGAGACCCCAGCTGGCTTGTTTTGTTTTGTTTGTTTTACTCAGCCTCATTTTTTCCTGGAGAGGAACTGAAGATCTACAGCAAGCCACAGCTTAAGAATTTGTTCCTTAATTCTTGATGAATTGCAGCCTCCGTGTGTATATACGTATAGTTCTAGATAACGGACCGGCTGGTTTCTGAGCACCTGACGTTAACAAAAGACACCTTTCTAAGAAACTATGTGAAGAGGATTATGGGAGGGTGTCCAACAGCATTCTGAATATGCGTGCACGTGTTAAGCTCAGAGCCGTTGTCTGATCAGGCCCTGACAAGTTGCGTTGACGACAAACTTTCTCCCGTCGCGTCCACGCCATGTGTGTGTCTGTGTGTGTGTGTGGTATCTGAAGTGCCCACGCTGCCTGGGACATCATGTTCTGTTAGGAGCCGCAGTAATTGTGACGATGTGGGCTTGTCTCCATGGTAACTTACTTAGTAATCCATCCTTGGGTAATGCTCCAAGGAAACAAGAGGTCACATGGTACACTGCTGGTCAGTCCAAGTGTAGATGAAAAAGACTCCCGGAGAGGAACGAGCGGCATATGAGCTTAAAAAGCTTTTGACCTTGGTTACCTCGAAGTAGCTCAGGCGCTGTTGTGTTGTTTCGACCGAAGGATCCCCTCCGCTCTACATCCCGGCTCGTGTATATCCAGGCCAGAGCGTCCTTCTTCAGTGCGCCTCCATCCGGTCCCGCGCCTGAGGGGATTCTTAAATCTGACACGAGGCTCATCAATATTAATGATCTGTGTGTGTGACGATCGCGCTCTCCCTCACTCTGAGCTGGGAAAGAAAAAATCAAAGGCTTGGAGTTACGCTAGCGTTATGATTGCTTTTCAAGTCTGGTCTTATCACACTTCCAGCCTGTGCTAGGGGACACTGGGTTGGTTGTTGGAGACGGGGAAGTTTTGTGCATGTCTTGGAAACTCATCACAGCATGTTATTAAAAATTTTTTTTTTATAAATTTGTGTGTGATTTGAAAATCGTGGTGGTTGTTTTTTTTTAGGGAAAAATTGGAGAATGGTGTCATGATGTGATAAATGTATTTCTATATAATTATACAGTATATATGCTCTAGCCATTACAATTTGGTCCTTGTCAAATCACTCAAAACCTTATGCTTGCCTATTTTTTTTTTGCATATTCACAAAAAAAAGAAAAAGATTCACTTGCTGCCTACAGTAATTTATTAATGTATTCCATCCACTTCCAGCCTCCATTGTTAAGGTTTCCGAACACACAGATCATTACTGTTTTGGTAGAAAGGGGGTGGAGTATGTATGTACTGTGTATAAAGATTTTTTTTTCTTTCTTAAATAAAATGAGAATGTGCATACAATTCTGTGCAAGTTGTTTATACACAATAATTACTTGTAAACCATTATTATTGTAATTGTATCATACCATTCTTTTTTTTTTTTTTTTCTTCAGGGAATAATTTTTTTGTCAGAATTCATAATTTTCTCCCGTCTCCCTGTGCCCCAGATCATTTAAAAAAAAGAAAAAGAAAAAAAAATTATTGTTATTTTCTAAAAATTCAGGTTTTATAGGGGCAAGGAAGAGTCAAGGAAGCAGAACGGGACTTTTTTTCTTTTTGCTTATAATTAAGTTTATTATTAATACAATTGACAAGCATTGAGCATTGACGCATGTTGCATAGAATTCCGTTTTCAGTTCCAACGTCTACAGTAAGTGTTACTGAATTCTATATTTTCATGCTTGTTGCAGGATAACATCAACGTCGACGAGGCAGCCCGGTTCCTGGTGGAGCACATTCTACAGAACGACAAAGGCATCCAGCACGAAGAAAGCAACGGCGACCGCATCAAGCTCGACGAAGTGGCCATGCCTCC
Source organism: Leiocassis micropogon (assembly GCA_028565275.1). NCBI lineage: Eukaryota > Metazoa > Chordata > Actinopteri > Siluriformes > Bagridae > Leiocassis > Leiocassis micropogon. Next base: position 6,529,099 of record JAOVVA010000026.1, read on the forward strand.
CGCTGAGAGCAAGTCAGGGTGCTGCTAGCGTCGGGCGTCACCTCGATCTGTCTGTCCACCTGACCCGAAGGAAGGGGATGTCGGCTACAGACTGAGACGCAAAGACCCTCCGTTATATCCCGCACCTCCTTCCATTCATGTACATAATCCAATCTGAAGCCAGTGGCACAAGAGCACGTCTTGGAATCTTGTTGAAATCATAGCCATGAAGATTCAGCCTAGTTTAATGACCCCCCCCCCTCCCTCCCCCTCTCTCTCTCTCTTTGGCTCAACATTGTTCTTATAAAATGTTTATATTTGTAGCCTTCACTAGTGTCAGGTGTTTTGGCACATTTGTAATGACACTGAGAATAAATGCAACCCTATGGGTGTCATAGGAGGCTGTACCAAGTACATGTCTGTTATATACCAATTTGAGTATTGCAAAAGAGAGAGAAGTCAATTTTCCACAGGGGTCTTCTGAATCTGCAATATCGAGTTCTGTTTAAAAGTGACCAGTATATTGATTTGTTAAAAAAAAAAAAAAAAAAAAAAGTGTACTATTAACAATCTGAATCTGTAGTTATACACTAAACAAAAAGACACATGTAGTTCAGTTGTTGTACAGTTAATTTCCCTTGTGTTTTCTTACTGTGCATTGGTTGTGTCTCTGGAGATCACTCATCATGCAGAAGATCTTTATTCACAATGTCAAGAAAAGATGCAGAGGAACATAGTGTTTGTCCGAGGTCCAGGTACTCAAAAAATAGTAATGTGGAATCTGTTGTGTGCATAAGCTTGTGTTACTGATGATGGTACGGAGGTGTTCGAGCGCTTATCCATACCTCAAGTTCCTTAGTGGGGCGTAGAGGAGTGCGACACTTTAAAGATATTTTAAATATGCTGAAGCAAAAATAAAACTTTTAAAATATAATCACTGTATTTTGGTCAGTTGTTTCACCAGTATGCGGTTCTTTCCCAAACAATGTTGGAAACACACACTGCCTTGTTTGCTCTAGTGTTATAATTTCACTTCTCTGGAACAAAGCGAAGCTCCATGAGACATGCTGTGTTGAGGATGGATTGAAGTAAAATATCATGATGGTTTTGCACAGCACCCTGACTGACCTCAACCCCATTTAACTGCTAAGGGATAAACTGAAACTGGAGCTTCTTCGACATCTCGACATCAGTACCTGACCTCTCGCTACTCTTGGAGCTGAACTGAAAGAAAACTGATTACGCATTATTTTAAGGATGGGGCGAAATCTATGTTAATGCCATACCTTTCGTAACAGAATGTTCAACAAGCACGCATGAGTTTCATGGCCAGGTATTCTTTTAGTCATGTACGTGCCAGTAACAAACGACACAGTCATTACTCATCCTTTTATTCCAGGTTGGTACTGTAGGGTGCTTACAGCACAAAACATCTCCTTACTGAGTCCAAATATTGTAACCTTGTGATTATGATTTCATGTCTCAGTATAGCATATAAACTCTCCTGTTTTTTTGTACTTCGTCAAGAGATTGACGAAATAGATTCAACACCATGAGTATAGCGCTCTAATCCTGTCTTGTTTGTTTGATTTGTTGTTAAAACAGTGTCATCATACAATGGCCGTGGGTGATGTTAGTTCCAATATTTGACTGTCGATAAATGTATGAGGGGCATTCCATGCAAACTGGGACTTCTGATGAAATTTCTTGTGAATGAAGGCATAAAACTGTTTGACATTTATAGAAAACTTCAAGCACAGTACAGTGATGAGACTCTGCAGTAGGGCATTTGTTTGGTGCTAATATTTAAAGAAGGCCGTAAATCCATGAATGATGATCCTGGCCTAAGTGGCTTGGAGGCTAATCCAGCTGTTTCCATAAACATCCGGTGTGTGGAACACATGATCCTTAAAAAATGATTGATAACTTGTCCCCAGTTTGCAGAAAATCTGTCCAAACTGTACACACAATCATTCACCAACACCACTTTCACATTACAGGAACTCAGTTTTGAGTTATTGCCACACCCATTATTGACTTCTATCCAAGCCATTTCCATGTTTGTGACATTAAATGAGTTCTACCTTGATGGTATCCAAGCACTTGTGAAATGTTGGGATAATATAGAGAAATAAAGATTTTACTCTCATAACTCTGTTCTGTATTCTGATCAATAAAAAGTCCTGCATTGACTTGAACGAACCTCCAGACCAGGTTGCATTGGCACATGAGTGACCAAATCGACTTCCTCAAATAACGCTGCTGTCACTGTTATTACTGCAAATCTCAAAGACTACATAACTAATGTGTCAGCCTATTTTGTCTCATTCAGCATTCTTATCTTGCGGAAGAAACATCACACGGGTTGCTCCGTGGAATTCCGGGTAACCGTTTGGGAGTAGCACCCACTGCATGCTGGCATGTTCATACAGTACTGTATGTGAATAATTCTTGTTCTTGCAAAAATACAATATCAGCACTTGGAAAAATTCTCAGACTCTGTGTAGCATGCTTCCAGAATGTTAAATGAATCACATTTTCAGTAAAAAAAAAACCTGCCTGATCTCTAGATTTGCTAGATATAAACTGATCAAACACTGATCAGTGAATTGAATAACATTATCAGTTATATATAGCACCAATAAACTGGTGACAGGATCATAGGCATCCAGGGTCCAATGGAACAAAGGCCAGCTTGCGCGGGCTAATCCCACAGGAAAGCCAATGCTGGCAATGAAAGAAAAGCACCAGAACACAGCAGGCAAAGAGACCAAGGCTGTTGATCCGGTCTCCAATCCCGCCAGATCCCAATCCGATTGAGCACTCATTAAATGCACAGGACAAACAAGCTTGATGCATTTAGGGTCGACTCCACAACCCACTGTACCCAAAGGAACTGCCACCAGTGTCCTGTTGCCTGGCACCACAGTATACCCGCAATGGTTCTATGGAGCCACGCCCCTATGGCCCAGAACCACCCAGATGCACAAGGGGAACTAAATCCTACAGTAGAAAATAACTGAAGTATTTTAAGTATTCTGGGGAGGATGTCCTCTGCTGGCGTGGGGCAGTAAAGTGTGCCGTAAAGTAAAGTGTTTTAAAATTTAAAGCCTATTGAAAACCTGACTCTGGCCTCCAGCTGAATCATCAAGAAGCAGTTATCCTCTTCTGGATTAAGTTATAATAGTTTGTATACACATATCACCACCATGTGCTTTTTGGAAACACTTGCAATACGAATGGCATACGGTACAGTGCAGTTCATCTTTCCTGCCTGTCCTCCATACATCTCCCTACAGGCCTGAGATAATGAAGCTAGTATTTATTTTAAAATGGCTTCATGTTAATCTGGGTTGACTAATGTGTCCTTAAGGGAAGGGAAGGAGCTACTTACAAGGGCTTAATTGTCACCAACGTTCAGCGATCACCATAGCTGGGTCTTGGCATGGTGTTTCCCAGAACAACACCGGTGATAACAGTGTTGCACAAGGGGATGGTTAAATCAGCGTTTTAAGTAAGTTATCATTCATTAGTTTTAAGTAAGTTATCACACATTGAAGGTATCAGCATTTCAATAAAACTGCAATGAAACACTAACTCAGAAAAAGATTTTAAGTACAGGACAAAGTCTTTTTTCACATACAGTGTTTTACAACTGCATTTCGGATGTGTGGTCTTCTATGGATATCTGTGGGTTATTTTTGCTGGTGTTGAAAGTCTATGTGGCTACTCCAACTACCAAAACCATGGTACAATGCTCAGAAAAGGTTTTGGCTTTCATGGATTGGTAAGTAATTATATTGTATTTTAAAAATGGATTATTGTCCACACATTGTATTGTAAACAGCTAGTTCAGAAGACATGTCCTGAGATGGTGGCAAAGATGTCACATTTTTGGCCTGCATCAAGAAAAGAAAACAAAAAGATTGCTCAAACTACTAAAATTGGGTTAAGAACTGAAAAACACAAGGTTAGAGGCTGGAAGGATAGTGGTGAACCATGACCTTCAAGGAAGAAATGTGGTCGAAAAAACATCCTGAATGTGCATGATGGGCAATCACTTAAACATTTAATCAAATTAAAAGTGTTTAAAAAAAAATGTGAACCTCACAGCTATGTTTAACGGTGAAAGTATAAGAGCATCTCCACACACAATGTAGTACTCAAGAGTACTCAAGGGATTGCTATGAAGCATAAAGAATGGACTGTGGAGCATTGAAAACAGGTCATGTGGTCTGATGAGTCGAGATTTACCCTCTTCCACAATGATAGGTGCATCAATGTGGATTTTATTGTGAATATAAATATAAGTATATATATAAATGTGGATGAAATCATGCACTCATCATGCCTAAAGTACACACTTGTAGGGGCAGTGTTATGATCTGGGTCTGCTTCAGTTGGTCAGCAACATTATTTGCCCAAAAATTCAGCTGACTACCTACATATACTGTACTGAATGACCAGGTTTTTTCAGCATTTTTCATCAAGATGCCAATGCCAGGATTCATTGCTGCTTTTCACTGAGTGTGAAAGTTGTAAAGGGGTGGTTCAGAAAGCATGAGACATAATTTTTACACATGAATTTGCCACCACAGAGTCCAGACCTCAACCCCTTTCGGTCTTTGGTATGTGCTAGAAATATATATATATACACACAAAATACAGAATGTGTGTGTAAGTGTATACATGTGAGTGGCAGAAACTATACTACTGTATATAACTATACTATAACACCTTTAACAAATCTGGCTTTCACGCACCGTCCGGTTTCTTAGAAACACCTGTGCGTTCATGATAATCAGTCATGTACTGTAGGAGCAATGCAATGACTTTTGATGATTTGTTTTTCACACCATTCTGTGCGACTCTTGAGACTATTCTTTGTGTGTGCGGGTATGTGTGTGTGTATGTCTGTGTGTATATGTGTGTGTGTGTGTTTGTGACGACACTTAGGAGATCTTTGTTTCAAAACTACTTAGATCAGCCCATCTGGTACTACCAACCATGACATTTTTTTTCATTACGATGATTGATGTGAACATTAACCGAAGTTCTTGACCTGGATCTGCTTCAGTCAGCCAAACACATGATAACTGCATAAATGGGTAGGTGTACATGTGTTCCTGTTGTTTGTCCTCTGTGTCATAGTCCTCTTTAGCTTATAATTCATTAAAGTTACAGGAGTAAAACCTTTAGATGTGGATATTTTAATATACATGTGCCCACCAATCAGCCATAACATTATGACCACCTGCGTAATATTCCTTGGATTACTTTTGGTATGTCCTGACCACTGCATTCTGGAAACATCTGATGATAGCTGCAGTTTTGGAGTTGCTCTGACTCAGTCCTCTAGCCATCACAATTCGGCCTTTGTCAAAGTCACTTACTGTAAATCCTGAATCTTGCCCATTTTTCTGCTTCCAAAACATCAACTTCAGGAAAGAAATAGCTGCCTAATATATCTCAACCACAAAAATTTAGTTACTGTGAGAAGGGCCAAACTGTAGACAACTGGGTCAGAGCAACTCCAAAACTGCAGCTCTTGTAGGATGTTCCCAGCCAGCAGTAATCAGGACATACCAAAATTGATCCAAGAAAGGAAAACTGGTGAACTGGTGACAGGGTCATAGGTGGCCATGTCTCACTGATGTGATCCGATCCAATAAAAGCACTTTTGATCAAATTGGTGAATGCTTGTTTTGATAGAAATGTGTCTGAACACAGTGCGTCACTTGGGCCAGTCAAGTTCTTCCACACGAACTCATCAAACCATGTCTTTATAATCCTTGCTTTGTGCACTGGGACACAGTCATGTTGGAATAGAAATTGGCCTTCCTCTAACTGTCGCCACAAAGTTGGAAGCATAGCATTGTCCAAGATGTTCTGGTATCCTGAAGCATTCAGATTGCCCTTCATTGGGGATAAGGAGTCTGATTGAAACACGTGAATTCAATAATTATCAAGTTTAGCCAAATACAGTACTTGTATGTCACGCAAGAGAACCAAGAAAAACAAACACATGTAGTTTATTAAAATTTAATTTGGGTTTATCGATTCACAGCGTAAAATCGTGCAGGAAATCATAAAAACTTTGTAAAAAATAAAAAAGGCGGGAAAATATTCCTTTCATTTTGTGCGCGCGCGTCATACGCACTCCTGTAGGGAGTGAACAAAAAGACCTCTAATAACAGCATTGCATAACACAGGCTATAATAATAGCTAGAATAATAGTGCACTGGGTCGGGTACAAAAAGAATAACTTAAACTATTTTCGCGCTGTTTTTGCTCCCCAATCATCCGGGACTCGGGACTGAGGGGAGTGCTGCAGCCTCAGAGGCCGGTGTGGCGTCGTTGCCTAGCAACAGGACAAACAGCTCCGATTCCTCCGTTCGGCGTTCTATGACGTCACTGTTTTATTACTGGAAAAAATATTTTAAAAATAAGTAAATTAAAAAATAAAACCCAACTGTCATGTCGAAGCCAGCATTAAAGAAAAAAGACAATTCGTCCAGCCGCGAAGCTTTATCTAAAGAGTCGCCTACTAAAGAGTAAGTGCTGCTTCCTACTTCAGCTAGCGTCTCAGAGCTGTGTAGATGATTGTGTTGTTATTTAGTGAGATTCCTGGCATGGAATAATAACTTGCTTGATACTCTCTAAACTCCAGTGAAATGTTTCAGGTCGCTGCTTACTAATGATCTTTAAGTTTTGCATCTTGCATTGATTATAATAACTTATTATCCCATTGTTGTTGACTTGTACTGTAGAACTTGTGGACCTCCTGCCCTGCAAATGTTCATGTTTTGTTGCTCTGTAATAATTAGTTAAATCACTTTTGCTGGTAATTTAGAAAGTGCTAAAATGTACAAGGCTTTAAGTTGGGAACCACTGACCTACATAAAGCACTGGCTGTATGCAGGATCTCCTCTGGTGTCTCTGGGAGATCCTCAGACGAGCTTTGGAGAAGCAGTGTCTCGATCTGGCCCGAATGGAACGAGACCGAAGTCAGTGCTGAGAAATGGGACGCTGCCAAAGGAGGAAAGGATGCCAAGGCTAGGAAGAGCCCTCTTACTGTGAGTGCCACTCATATCTTGGAAGCCGTTAGATACTACTATATAGTTATTTGTGTAATTCACAGGTGTCAAACTCAAGGACGCAAATGTAGTATGAGGCAGTGGTGGCTAAAACAGTTGAGGCTCTAAGTTGTTGAACGCAGGACTGGGGGTGACCACTTGGTCACCCATAACCCTATTCAACATACATCCCAACCACTGCATTCAAGCCTGGTTAGAAAAAAAATGGGAAGATGGAAATGATGGAAAGGGAATCTGGTATAAAACCTGTTCCAGATGTGGATTAAATGATCTGACATGGTGACCCCTAGGATAAAAGGGACAAAGACCAAGAAAAAATAATCTTAAATACACAAGTAGTAGTAGTATTTTTTTTTATACACAATGATGTCAAAAAAGGTCTGTTGTACTTTTCCTGACAAATAATACCCTATTATTAACAACAACTTAAGTAAAAAGTAGGATCTTGAAAATATTCACATGAATTTGAAATTTCTTATTATTCTATACCCCCTTTATTATAAAGTGCAAAACCCAGTATCATTTGTTGTGATTACATCCATCAGAGCATCACCACATGCTCCAGCAGAAAGGATTATATTTAAAATGAGGACCTTTTGTACAAAGCTTAACAACGATAAACAGTGCAGAATATAAATTTTGTAAGATAGCAAAATTTAATAAAATGAAAGCTAAAAGTCTTATAAATCACTTGAGCCAATATTTTGTTAACAATAGAACATAGAGAACATAATGTTTAAGCTGAAAAATTGTACACTTTTATTAACTAAATGAGCTCATTTCAAATTTGATGCCTGCTACAGGTCTCAAAAAAGTTGGGACGGGGGGGCAACTATGGCTGAAAAAGCAAGAGATTTTAAAAAGATTCAGCTGGGGGTACATCTAGCATCAGGTGTGTAACATAATTAGCTATAATAGGGATGTCTTAGAGAGGCAGAGGCTCTCCAATCTATAAAAGAGTGCATAAAAAATTCCTTAATGTTTAATTGCAAAGACTTAGCAAATCTCATCATTTACAGTGCATAACATCATCAAAAGATTCAGAGAAACTAGAGAAATCTTTGTGCGTAAGGGACAAGTTCGAAGACCTTTGTTGGATACCCGTGTTATTCGGGCTCTCAAACGACACTGCATCACTTATTGGCATGATCATGTCATCACGCATCATTAAACAAAAAACACGCCAAAGAGAACCACAAACTCTTTAGCAGCTGGACCTCCTATATTAGGCAAATATGGGACCAAATTCCAACACCAAAACTCATGACCTCAATGCCTAGAAGTCTTCAAACTGTTTTGAACAGAAGAGGAGATGCTACACCATGGTAAACATGCCCCCGTCACAACTTTTTTGAGACCTACGACAGGCATCAAATTTGAAATTAGCTCATTTTGTGCATAAAATTTTTAAATTTCTCAGTTTAAATTTCAAATTTAAATACATTTTTTTGCTGTTCTATTGTGAATAAAATATTGGCTCATGTGATTTGAAAATCTTGTGGCAATAGGTATGTTCCAGTTATATAACAATGTTATTTTAATAACCGCTTGAAAAATACTATATGCTAGCTATGGGTGTAAGTATGGCTCTCTGAACACTTGACACTCAGAGAGAAGTGTTTTATGCATTCATTTTCACTGCTGATTATCTAGTGTTCCAGTGAAGAACCAAATTTACATCCATAATTATCACTCTATGTCACTCCTCGTCACTGCCAAAGGTGGTGTTTAACACCTTTACCCCTGCCACAATGGTCTTGAGGCTCCATCTGGGAAGGTGTTCAGAGATAATCACCTTGCCGCACTGTTGGGAGGGGTGATGTTGACCTTGATGCATGGGTAGCTTCCTGGCTGGAATATGTCACAGTAGGGGGGCTGCACATCCAAAACTTTGATTTGTAGGTTATGATAATGATGATAATGAAGATGACCTGTGTGTTACTCAATGGAATCAGTGGGTCTGCTTAGACCAGGGATCATCTTCATGTCTTTGAAGCGAGGCAGATAAAGTATGAATGAATGGTGAATGTTTTGTGGAACAACAATTGTAGTAGTAACTTTGTTAAATTTGTTCATCTGGTGCACAAATTTGAATTAAATAACCTCTAGTGTTCAGGATAACTTCTTGTACTGCTAAGAGCACCTCAGCTGTGACTTGGAAGGTAGGTGCCACTGGCATGGACGGCGGGTACCATGGTCTCACTGTCTCTCCGGCTGTTTCCTTGTGCCTTGATTGCTGAATTATGTGCAATTTGAACAAAATTAGCAAAATGGTTTCACCAAATAATTCATATACCGATGTTCTTAGCAGTTCTTTGAAGACCCAGATGGGAAGGTAAAGATGCCAACATCGTTGAATGTTCACTCCTGGAAACGGCCCTCGGAGCACATGGTGAACAAGGTAAGCACTTTTCAGCATCATTTCCAGGTTCCACTCTAGTACAGTTGGTCATAATAAAAACACCAAGTTAGGGTAAAACATCATTTTTAGAATCTTATGCTTCTATTTGTATTCCTCATGGAAACTGCACAAGAATTGCTGCTGCAATCTTGTTTATTTTTTTAATGCAAAATGCAAACGCAGTCTGATGCAGCAAGGCCAATCAGCTCAACTTTTTTGCTACATGTGAGAGGTCTAATTGGCGAAACAAAGCGAGGTCAGCCTCCGTTTTTATTTCCATGTTAACAACGGGCTGAGGCGGCAGCACGAAGCCTTCTCCCTCGGAGTGCGCGAGTCTTTAATCCAAAGTTGATTAGGGAGTCTATTAGCAGATAATAATCAAGCATTCATAGAGCGTTGGTTCTTCACAACGCCAGGTCTGGAATGAGTCAGCATAATCATTGAGAGCACTGAAACATAGAGAGAGAGACAATTAAATCAATTGAATTTGAGATATAAATTTGTGCTTTGTTCAGATGAGCTAATTTCATATAATATTTTTTACACCAGGTTCCAGTTGTTGTTGAAAATGAATCGGCGTTTGATCTCACTTCAGCCAATGAGCATTTGTTCTCCAGTGAAGTAAGTATCAAGAGACCAGCAGCTTCTAGAACTCCACACGCAGCACATAACCAGCCTCCCAAAGTCCCAGAAGTACCGTTCAGCACTCCAACAGAGTATATCTTCATCACAGTGTAGGAATGATAGCCCAGTTTTCACCAGTATAAATGATTTGCTAGCTAGTCTGACCCTGTGTCATGTCCCATTCTTTATATTATTGTATATTTTAAGTTTATTTCATATCCTTATTTCTCTATTTGAATATTCACATGTTTAAAGGGTGTCTCACAGAGAAACCCCTTCTTGTCTTAAGCTCACAGGCAGTCGTATAAGCATTTTACTGCATATCATACTGTGTAGAATTTGAAAATAGAATTTGAATTTCATTTGCAATTTGACATAAATCTCTTCTTACGGTTCTCCCTGTTCTTCCCTGTTCTTCATCTCATCACTCAGCTCATGCGCTGGATCATCAGTGAGATCTGCATCGTGTGGCACGTGTACAACAGACAGCCAGGCGCGGACAACCCACCCTCTGACGATGCCACCCCCAGCTCCTGGAGACCCTGGGAGCACATCTATTCACTTTGTAAAGCTTCCAAGGGTCATGTGCCTCTTTATAACGTCTACGGGAAATACGTGGTCCGGCTCTACTGGATGGTGAGATCTCGTCCCATTTGTGTTGGAAAATATTGACGTAATGACATGCACATATTCCCATCCATTTACTTACTGTTGCACTACAAAGATGACTGGTGTGCAAATGCTGAATCTATAAGCAGATACACATTATGATTAAAAATATATGCACCCCTGACCATCAAATCCATATGCGTAATTTACAATTTTTTTTTTTACTTAAAACAAAAGGCTTTAATGTTTGCACTTATCCATGACTACCAAATGCAGACCAACATATGCTAAAAAAGAAAAACGTTACCTAGTTACCTCTGTTGTTGTTCAGAGTTAGAGACAGCCCACAATGACCTTGATGTTAGCTGTCAGGCAGCCACGCATGATTAATAGGTGAAACCTCCACACCTACTGCCATGTACATCTGTACATTCCTCTATTAGGATGTTCTGAGATGTCCTGCAGGCAGTGATTAAGAGAGAACACAAGTCTTATCAGACAGCTGAATGTGTATGTGTGTGTGTGTGTGTGTGTGTGTGTGTGTGTGTTCGTTTGTGATGGGTATATTAATGTGTCTCTAGCGAGCTGTAGCTGGTAGCCTTTGTACTGGTTAAAGATCATTTAAGAGATTCAAGAAATGTATGAAATTCAGACACTGTAAGTGTCAGTGGGTTTAAGTTACATGTCCATGCCAAAAGCTTCTCCCTCTCTCTCTCTCTTGCTATTTAAATAAAGTACACTTCAGTCAAGGACACTACCCCTACACTAATGGACCGTTGGTAAAAAAAGAAAACTCTCGACACATGTAACTTTTCACGAGTAAAGTGAAATCAAATATAAGAGAGAATATTTGGTCTCAAGTGCAGGTAAAACAGTTCAAAAAACACTACTGTGCAAACCTTTATAGTAAATCAGAATACTAGTGTTGAGGGCTTAGCTGTAGAAATCACCTTCTGGTTAAACATTAATGGTTTGTGTTAAATTAAACCATATTCATGTTCTTATAAATACATCCTAGATCCAGTTCTCCCTTCCTTGATTTTGATATCCTGGTGTATCTGTCTCAGGGCTCCTGGAGGAAGATCACTATAGATGATTCGTTGCCATTTGATGATAAAGACAATCTGCTGCTTCCAGCTACGACCAACCAGTCTGAGCTCTGGCCTATGCTGCTGGCGAAGGCCATACTTAAATTGGCCAGTACAGAGTAAGTACTTTATCAGGATTAAAACCTGTTTAAATAAGTTCTTAAAATTAAACAAGAAAACAAAACTGTTGAGGATTTTATTTTGGAATCTGTTCTAGTGTTATAATTGTTAGGGTGATTGTTTGGCTCTGTTTATGAGGTGTTATAGGAGGCAGGATGTCTTAAAACATGAGTTCTTGTCCATCGTCAGATATGTTACTGTTTCGTTAACAAGTTAACACTGTTCTCAGAGCTCCCATAAAGTATGTGTGTTAATGTTCCAGCTGAAATGGTCCAGCCCTCACATAATGCATTTTTGTTCCTCAAACTCCCTTTATTTTAGTCCTCCTCCAAATGCTCCATTTCAGTGTCCATGTACAGTACATGAGCCACTCCTGAGCAACACCCCTCCAGAGAACAGCAGAGCTGAGCAACAACACAGAGGAGGGGGTATCTTCCTACACTATATGAACAAAAGTATTTGGCCAAAACTGCAATCACATCTAAATACATATACTTCAATACGGAGTTGGTCCCCCTTTTGCAGCTATAACAGCTTCAGCTCTTGGAAGACTGTCCACATGATTCTGGAGTGTTTCTGTGGGAATTCGTGCCCGTTCATTTTGTAGAGTGTTTATGAGGTCAGGCGCTGATGTTGGACTGGCTCACAATCTCAGTTCCAGTTCATCCCAAGGGTGCTTGATGGGGTTGAGGTCAGGGCTCTGTGTGCAGGCCAGTCATGTTCTTCCACACTGAACTCATCAAACCATGTCTTTATAGTCTTTGCATTGGGACACAGTCATGTTGGAATAGAAAAGGGCCTTCCCCTAACTCTTGCCACAAAGGTGGAAGCATAGCATTGTCAAAGATGTGTGGATATGCTGAAGCATTAAGAAAGCTCTTCAGTGGGAATAAAGAGCGTGATTGAAACACCTGAATTCAATAATTAACATGTTTTGCCAAATACTTTTGTTTATATAGCATATATGAGGGGTATGTGCCTATATAAACCCTATATGTCCCTATATGTTTTGAAAAATGGACAAAAATCAGGGAATGTTTCATTTTTTCATGTTTGTACATGCACTGCACACTCACTGGCGACTTATCAGAAGGTTAAAATAAAATTGACTTAAATGTGAATTTTACATGATAGGTCCCTCCCTTTATTTCCTATGATCTTACAGTCAAATGCTGTAATTTGTTTATGTACTTTTATTGTTTTTTTTGGCCTATGTCATTCATACCCACACTTGCGGTAAATAAATACTATTATATAAATACTAGATGGTTCTCAGCGAGGATGCTTAGCTTGTTTCACAGTGATTATGGCATGATAGCAGTTTGGCATTGTCCTTAAACTATAACTACAGACAGACATACAGTACTGACCCTTGAAGCATTGGTGTGTCACTTGTGGTACAATACATGGTATAATAGATGGTGATGTCTGGAGGAATGCTACGTAAGTACACATCACTTTAACGCAGTCTTGCTGCTGATGACGTATAGCTTACGTTGAAGTCGAATCGATGTCAGCATGGGAAGAAGAGAAGCTGTGAAATGGTGCACTTAATTAATAGCTGCTGGACTGCCTGAATGCAGCATCCCGTGAGGCGCAATTAGAGCTTCAGCCATCTGGATTCTTCAAGAAAGAGAAGGAGAAGGGGAGCAATAGGCCACACACATGCACCCAGATTCCATGAAACTGTCACATAATGAAGTTATGCATAGCCACTAAATTTGCTTGCTCTTGGTCGTATCGCACCCAGGGGAGTGGTTTAATTTCCCTGTGTGTCTCATTTCAGTCAGTTCACAATTTTAATCTTAATACAGTAGCTTCTTGGTCTCAGTGTACATTTATTTTCCCTTGCTTTCATATAAGCCTAGCAACTGAGTGTGTTCATTGAATGTAGTACCCAGGACATATAGATAAAGAGCTCATTTAGGCAAAGTGGCCTAACAGAAGCTTTTATAGGTGGAATTAACATTTGTGAATCTCTTTATTTTAGAATGGTGCAAAATACCATCAGAGAGCTAGAAGAGTTCAGCATTGTCCACTGTCTGACCAGCTGGATCCCGGAGCATCTTCCCCTTAAGTAAGACTCTGTTATAGCTCCCATACTGCTAGACTGTTATTTACACTGTTGTTTTCCTTATGGGACTCTGAATGTACCATGGCTATTGATTGTATTTCTGCTGACATTTATTACCCAAGCATTCTTATATATAGTAAACCACTTCACTACTATGGCTACAGGTGCTGCATTGCCTGATATTTTTCACATATACTTTATATATAAACATTTTTCATACACTCATGCATGTTATTTTGACAACCTATGCTATTCCTGTCACTTTTTCAGATTTTTGCACACGGCCAATCATTTTTTGACAGCTGAACTTAAAATGTTCTAGGTTTTCTCGCACTGGCCAAAAACAAACCAGTGCATGGCCTGGCTTTGCTCGATTGCCTGTATGTGTAAATGAGATGCTGCCCTGTGATAGACTTGGGTCTCATCCAGTATGTATTGATCCTGGGAGAGGCTCCTGATCAGGGTAAAGCATAGCACTTACAGTAGCTGAGTGAATCAATATATACAGCATAAGGAAGATGTTAGAGACAAAGAAACTAAAATGGAGATTGAATTAATGGCTTTTGGTATTGATCAGTGCTAAGTCAGACCTATCTGTTTCTTAGGTACTTGGGTTAACCCCCAACCAAAAAAAAAAAAAAAACCCTTTCCAACAATGTTTGTACTTATACAGTGGTGTGAAAAACTATTTGCCCCCTTCCTGATTTCTTATTCTTTTGCATGTTTGTCACACAAAATGTTT
>JAOVVA010000026.1:6543932-6555497 GCA_028565275.1 Leiocassis micropogon
ACATTTAAGTGTGACAAACATGCAAAAGAATAAGAAATCAGGAAGGGGGCAAATAGTTTTTCACACCACTGTAGTTATAGCAACCCAGTTTAAGGATCTATCCAATGACAGAAACTTAAAAGCACTTTTGTAAGTCACTCTGGATAAGGGTGTCTGCCAAATACCTAAATGTAAATGTAAATGTAGATTCTTTTGGGTTTTGTCAGGAACTTACTTGCACAGCAGGATACAGTAGAATACCAAGCCTGGTGGATACACATGGTGAGGGTGAAGGACAGGAATATTATTCTATTATTAAAATATGTCAGTCTTATTTATTACGTGCTTATTTCCGTCCATAGACTGTGATTTATTTAGATTTTCTTGAGCATATGGATGCTTTTTAGAACTTAGAACTTAGAATTACTTCCCACCATGCATATACAGAAGTCTCTACTGGTAGAAAAGTGTAACTGCAGGTAAACTGATTATCATAATCATATTGTGATAAATATTATATTAATTAATATTATTATATAAATAGGTAAACTCCTATTATCTATTAATTACTGCTGGGATTATTATGTTTCGGCTGACAAGCTCTTCAACCCTAAAAATTTCTTAAGAACTGTGTAAAGCTGCTTTGCGACAATGACGGTTGTAAAATACAAATTGAATTGAATTAAATTGAATTGAATTAAAACCACCCTATCAGAAGACATATCCTGTGGTCATGGCAAAGATTTTTACTCACATTATTACAACCTGAAAAAATATTGGTGAACCATCGTCTTCAAGGATGAAATGTGATCAGAAAACAATTTGGAATGATTGTGATTAGAGATCATTTAAAAATAAAAATCACATCATGGCTATGTATAATAGTGAACATAAGAGCATTTCCTTTACACTTCACCAATGAGGAGAACTTAAGGGATTGGGACTAAAAAGCTGTGTAGCCTTAAGAAAAACGCTTATCCGCGAGGCTAATCGGAAAAAAAAGTGGCTTCAATTTGCTAGGGGGCATAAAGAGTGGACTCTGGAGCATTGGAAACATGTCATGTGGTCTGATGAGTCCAGATTTACCCTGTTCCAGAGAGATTGCCGCATTAAGGTAAGATGAAAGGTGGATAAAGCGATGCAACCATCATGCCTAGTGCTTAAATACAAGCTTGTGGCGGCAGTGTTATGATGTGACAGTCATTTAAATTGTGTGGGATTTATCAACATCCACTGTTTACAGCTGTGCATACATAAAACCTGTGCCAAATTGTTGTGCGGATCAGTTGGTCTGCTGTGGCAAGCCTTCAATGGGAGCAGCAGAAAGACTAACAGCATACGCATGTGTGAAAAAAGTGTACTTGTGGTTCTTACACATAGAATTAGAAATTCTTGTACACAAGCTTTTGATAAATGGTAGGTTAGCACTGAAGGCCAGTAATTTGGAGCAGTGTAGCTGGCAGAGCTGTAAATCCACAGTCTTTTATCCCTAGGAATTACTAGGAATAAAGGTCTTTTTTTTGTGACAGCTCTCTGTTTGCTA
The DNA here is from genome assembly GCA_028565275.1 of Leiocassis micropogon. Lineage (NCBI taxonomy): Eukaryota > Metazoa > Chordata > Actinopteri > Siluriformes > Bagridae > Leiocassis > Leiocassis micropogon. The sequence continues at coordinate 6,545,455 of JAOVVA010000026.1, forward strand.
TGTATTAGTGAACTGTGTAACTGTGTTACTCTCCCTTTGGGACTGAAACAATGTCTAGTTTTTCACCAGGCTAGGCAGACACAGTCCTGCGCAGGCATTTTCCTTGCCACAGTGGTTAAGCAGTAATGGTTTCAAATATCACCCTCCTTTACAACTCCTATACAGTGGAACCTTGGATTACGAGCATAATTTGTTCCAGAAGCGGGCTTGTATCTCAAAACACTCATAAACCAAAGTGACTGTGCCCATAAGAAATAATGGAAACACAAATTATTCGTTCCACAGCCCAAACAATTTATTAAATTAAATTAATACATAAAAGTAATTAATACAAAATATAAGGTAAAAATAAAACAAATTAACCTGCACTTTACCTTAAAAAAAGGTAAAAATAAATTTAATAAATAAAAAGTGTTTCTGTTTATATGCGCAGGCGCTGTGTGTGTGTGTGTGTGTGTTTGTGTGTATGTGTGTGAAGCTAAAGTAAGAGTAGAGGAGGAATCAGAACCTCCCCTCTTCTCGTTTTACACAGCAACACTTCTTCCTCTCCTTTTGAAGTTTTTCACACACACACACACACACACACACACACACTAACGGAAAGACTGTTTTATCAGACAAATTAACAAGGAACATCAGTAGAATTACTGCTGTAAAGTAAAAATAAAAAAAATTAAGGTGCACTTTACCTTTGAAAAGAAACGCGTCAGAGCAGTGTTTCCATTAGAAAGAGAGAGAGAGAGAGTGTGTGTGTGTGTGTGTGAAGGCGAGAGGAGGAGGGGAGGAGTGGTGTGTGTGTGAAGGCGAGAGGAGGGTGTGTGTGTGTGTGTTTGTGTGTGTCCAATGACGCGCACACACACAAAGTGCAGGCCGACACACAGAGGAAGAGAGAAAATGGATCCTTAACCTCTCTAATGAGAGTTCTTTTGCTTTACATGCGTGCACACATGTTATAATAAACAGCACACACGCGCTGTACACACACGCATACAAACACAAAATAAAATATTTTTTACACACACACACGTGGTCACAGTGTTATAGTAAACAGTACACGCGTGCATGGATGTTGATTATACAAGTAAGAGACACGCACTAAGACCCAGCAGGGGAGACGATTACCCACAATTCCGCAGCGCAAGAGAGAGAAAAAACATTGGCTCAGTTGTGATCACGTGACGCTCGGCGTCAAAACAAGAAGCGCATGTGTGATACATGATACTCGGTACTCGTAAACCAAGACTTATTCGTTTTCCAAGTCAAAATTTATTTAAAAATTTTTGCTCGTCCTGTGGAACACTCGCAAACCGTGTTACTCGCAATCCAAGGTTTCACTGTGTAATAATTTTTCTATCTATTCCCTGTGCCCTCAACCACCTTGCCCATCTATCCAATCCCTCAACCCAACTCTTTCACCAAGGTGAACCACTCATGCAACCAACCCGGCCAGCTAACCAATCAGCACAAAAGTCCACTCAACTGTCCACTCATGTGCACATGCCAACCAACTAATCACCCAACCAATTCACCAAACCAACTGAACAGCTCATTAAACCATACACCCCCCCATACAAACATCTAATTACTCACTCATGCTCTCAGTCAACTACCCAGCCACTCACCCAACAAATTAACCAAACCAGCAAAACACCTCATCGATATGCCCTGTTGGTTGTACAGCACACTGCCCTCTGTCAAAGGAACCTTGTCAAAGAATTAAAAAAGTGTATGTATTCACATCAAGTTTACACATGGTTTCACATCACCATCACAAGCATGTCTGATTGCATACAGTATACAGGGCTCTGTGTGTGTTTGATCATAGCCAGGTGTCTGTAACTTTTTTCAAAGTATTTAAATAAAGTGTGTGTCTTCTTTTTGAAATGTTCTAGACCTCCCAGTGTGCTAAACCTTCCAGACTGCTTCCTGCTGGTTTTTAGGCAGTGTAGACCTGTCATCCTTAAGCAAGTTTTTGTAATCTCCCAGGTAGAATAATGGAAAGTACAAATGAAGGGTAAAAAAGTCATCAAAAGAAGAAGAAGATTCAATTGGTTATTTATTTGTCTGTGACTCTGAAAAGTGCATGGTCATAAATTTGAAGCAATCGTGTACAGTATATTGATTTCAGGAGCACAATATTTTCCTCTAATTGCTGTTCATTGATTAGTGCAGCTTGATATGCTCCCTGTTCATTCAGCTGGTTAACTTTAGCCATTGATCCCCTTACCAGGACATTAAGCGGATACAAAGCATGGACTGTTTAGCTAGACTTCAACTGGACCCAATAGGTCAGGATGATTAAACACTGCAGTTCTGCTGGTCATAAAGATTTCAGAAATCATTAATAAATGTGGGTTGTTTGTTTGGTTGGCAGTCCCAGGCTGAAATATGTAGAAGAAACATGGGAATACCTGAAAAACACCATTCCCAAATTTCAGCTGATGGACGAGAGCTCAGATGAGAGAACTCCATCAGTCAACATTACTGTCACCAGAGACTCAGCAAGCGAGCCTCTTTCACCAAACAAAGGTAATGGAGTATGTCCAAGAGCATACAAACACACCACACCTAACTATTTCATTTATTATAGCCCATGTGTTCTTGACAGAATATAGAACATTTAAAGCAAGACAGGGAAGAGTGATTATCATGGAGTACTGTATGTGGAATATTCTCTAAAAAATAGACACCATCACACCTGAACATCCCAAATTGAATATGCAATTCAGATTTATTCATTTTTGCTCAATTCCTCTGGGAAGTCTTTTTATCGCTGTGAGGATTTTTGTTCATTAAGTTCAGATGCAAGAGCATTATTGAGCTCAGGTACGCAGATATTGTGCGCAGGTGCATTGTAATAGTGTAGGTTTGTAATAGGTTTGAACCTCTAATTTCTAGTGAAAGGAAATTGTAATGCTACAGCAAACAAAGACATTCTATAGAATGGTATAATGTTGTGGCATCAGTTTAAGGCGTGATGGTGAGGTGTCTGTATACACTATCAGTCAAAAGTTTGGACAGCCGTTCTAATTCCATAGTCTTTCCTTATTTTCATTTCTATCTACATTATAAAGCAATGCTGAAGCTGTCCAAAATATGTAATGATCTCCTTTGAACAGTTGATATTGACATGTGTTTGCTACTTATGCTCTGTAAAGCCTCATAACGACTCTAATCTGAGGTGCTGTTTGTTATTTGGTGATTTCTAATGCTGGTAACTTTCAAAGAACTTCTCCTCTGCAGCAGAGGTAAATTTTGGTCTCGCTTTCCTGGGATAGTTGTCATGTTTCATTTTGGTGCTTGATGGGTTTTTCAAATGCACTTGACAATACTAGAACTGCTAACCTTTCATATTTTAAAATAACAACTGACTGTTGTTGTTACTTAATTATCTATTGTCATGTGTCATGTCAAGTTTTGAAAAAAAAAAAAACCCCAGTATTGCTCTAGAATGTACAGTAGAAAATACTGTAAATCCAAACTTGTGTCCAAACTTTGGTACTGTACATTTGGCCATACTATAGTGTAGTTTTTCAAGACACACTCATCGTCTATACCGCTTTATCCTGTATTCAGGGTCGCAGGGGGCCTGGAGCCTATCCCAGCACGAGGTGGGGTACACCCTAGACGGGGTGCCAATCCATTGTAGGGCACACACACAGACATTCATGCACTAAGGACAATTTGGAAATGTCAATTAGCCTAATCTGCAGGTCTTTGGGATGAAACCGGAGTACCCGGGGAAAACCCATCAAGCACAGGGAGAACATGCACACAGACAGAGACAGGAATCGAACCTGGACCCTGGAGGTGCAAGGCGACAGTGCTAACCACTACACCACCATGCCGCCTAACTTCAAGACTAAATTGAAATATTTTATTCAATAAAACTTTAATCCATCTCAAGGGCGATCCCCCAATAGAGCAAAGACATTTTATGAATTACAGCCTTAGAAAGATAGAGAGACAGAGAGAGAGAGAGAGAGGGAGGTGTTAGTTAAAACCTGATTTGGTCATGTGACTTTTCCTGTGAAATGTTGTAGTAAATAAATAATTTCTATTTTAAAGCCTTGCTTAAACTACAGTTTTAAATTAGGTTATTTAAATCAGCTTGGGTTTGTCATCAGATTATTATCAGCCATTCCAAAAATACTATTCATCCATACAAGCCATTACTCATATAAAATTGCCTCAAGCTGAGATATTTTTCTAGTTTCCTCCTAGTTAATTTATCTTTATAGAAAATTTACCTGTTAGCCATATTTTAAAAAAAATTTTAATTTCCATTTTTTGACTATAGAATTGTTACATTAAGCTCTGGAGAACAAAAACAGGGTTTATCACAAACACAAGAGAGAAAAAAGACAAAATAAAAAAAACACCTTTCTGTCCTTTGAACTTGTTCTTTCGTGTAACATGCATTATTTACTCTAAAAATGCTGCTGGGACATAAAAAATTTATTGCTGTGCTGAATTCCTTTATATTCTCTCTGGGAAAAAAATGTGTATCAATAATTCCTTACCAGTGCTGCTAGCAACTCCACCTGTTTTCAGGCCCACGTATACCAATAGCTAGCATCAATCTGTCTTACATGCTAATAGGGAATAAACTATAAGATAAACCACAAACGTTGAAAATTTGACAGTGATATAAGAGAACGTGAAGGACGTATCACTATGTCGTCGCGAGTCTCCTGTTGCGACAGAAGAATAAGCGATATGCCATATGGCTCATCTGGGTCATTAGCCTCAGTAGGTTAATGACTGAATTACAGCACGATAAAGCTGGAAGGCCTGCTCCTGAAATCCTATTCTCACGCTCCGTCTTTTCCTCTTACCAGCTAATCAGGGGAAGATGGTAACATGCTGTGGCATACATAACTTGGCACCGAGCCCTAGATCCTCCGTGCCTCAAGGAATATCTCCTGCACGCACTTGCGCACACATATAGCTCGTCCTATTAATACTGCAGGAACATTTACAGTGCGTTTTCCCTGAGAACTTGAAGAATAGGTCATCTCATTAACCCTAGAACCCTGTTCCATATATTCAATTCTGTAAGGATAGGATATTATCTCTCTCTTTCTCTCTTTCTCTCTCTCTCTCTCTTTCTCTTAGTGCCATATTTGCGTACCTTGTCTCGTACCTGACGTAACAGATTTATCGCCATAATGGATTCCATTCAAAATGTCTCTCTTATTCTAACACTCCTTTTCTCTCCCACTTCCTGCCATTCTCTCTGATCCCTCTCTGTCAGATGTTATGTCATGTTTTGCATTCCTCCCAAATCTAAAAAATGCTCGATTATTATACAACATTAGCTACGATCATGCAACGACACATATTTACAGCATATGCTTCTTTGTTCTGTTTGTCTGATAAGTCTCTATCTCTCTCTCTCTCTCTCTTTCTCTCGTCGGTCTAGGCAGTGGACCCCCTCCTCCCCCTCCCCCTCTTTCTCCTGCTCTTCAGATAGTTATGTGTGCCAGTTCCCAGCCATTCAACCTGCAGGAGAAGAAGACCTCCATGCTGGGCCAGATGGTACGTTCGAAAGCTCTCTTGCCTAATTCCACAAATATTGAAATACATTTAGCTCACAATAACAGATAGCTCACAGTACGCCAGCACCGTGACTGAAATTTCCCATGTTATAGCAGGAAAACGGTGTCACTGTTTTAGGCTCAGATTCTGGATATGCGCTCAATGTCTAAGCATTAAAAAGAAAGGTGATAATATAATAGTATTAATCAGGGTCTTGCAATGGTTTGTTTATTAAATAATAAAAAACACTTACAGAAGTCCTAAATATTCATGAAATTTATGTACATAAATTTCCATTGTAATGAATTTTTGTCTTCTCATGACCTCAAATGAATTATTACAAGATAACCGAGCTTAGCGAGTGACACCAATTCAACATGGCTGTCCACATCATATACAGTAAACACAGGAGCACTTCTTACTTCTCACGTTCAATCAACATGCAGACATATTCACTTTATAAATCTATAAGTTTGACTATAAAATTCGCTGTATTGATGATATACATTCCTAATGCCCTTCCTAATGCAACCCACCGAATTTTCTAGCTGGGCCTGGGAGCGCCACTGCATGCAGTGGCTGGGTATTATGGGGGTAACAACCCCCTGACAGTGGGGCACAAACCCGGATACTCAGATCCTCAAATTAACAACCTAGAGCCTTAGCCATCTGCGCCACCACTCCCTCTCAATAACTACTACTATTATACTGATGTTATACACCATATAATGCTAAATGTTTTATGGCGGCACATTGGCAGAGCAGTTAGCCCTGTCACCTTACACCCGCAGGGTCCTCGGGTCTGTGTGCATGGAGTTTGCATGTTCTCCCCGTGCTTGGTGGGTTTCCTCCGGGTACTCCAGTTTCCTTCCACAGTCCAAAGACATGCAGATTAGGCTCCCAAATTGCTGAGAGTGTATGAGTCTGTGTATGTGTGTGCCCTGCAATGGATTGGTACCCCATCCAAGGTGTACCCCGCCTCATGCCCGAAGTCTCCTGAGATAGGTTCCAGGCCCCTCGCGACCCTGTTTACAGAATAAAGGGGTGGGTGAGAGAGTAAATGTTTTATTTCAGCTTGTGTTTTTTTTACATAACATTTTAAAAGATAAGAAGTTATTTAGATTTATTAAGCACATGAACAATCATAGTGGAAAAAAACAAAGATATTGAAATTTAGGTAAAAATGATTTGAAATATCTAGGAGAAAAACGCTAATGTGTTGTAATTCTCTGTGGCAGGATAATATTGTGCAATTAATTTAATTATAAATATAGCATAAAGAATGTCATGGTATTGAAAGTGCACATAAGATGTTGACTCTTGCGAATACTGACTGCTATATTCTGTTCTGTATCTAGAGAAATAGTATTGTGAGGCATCCAAGCGCTCGTGTTTATCTCTAGTCATTCAGATCATGTGTTTAACTCATTATTAGCTTTCTACGCTGCAAGCCATATGAATAGTTATACACATACATATGCACAGTGTGTTTATCCGTGTGTGTGTGTGTGTATTGTTCAGGCAGATGCATCTCAGATACTGCGACAGTACGGGCTCTGTCAGCTCTACAGCCACTCTGTATTGCTGACACGTACAAGGGACTGCCCCCTGGTGGCTGCTCTGAAACCACCCCCAGTACCTCATTCCAAACTCCTCATCCCTACCCCCAAGGAAATCGATAATATGGATGAACCCAGAAGTGAGTTTGTGTGTCTGTGTTCTCAATCCTACTTGAAGTGTCCTTTATATACATTCCTGGAAAAAAAAAAAGTACAGTGTACAGTTTAATGTGTTTTTGTTTCACACAGAGGTCCCAGTGGAGAGGCCTGAGCAGTACATAGGGGTGGCTAGTCCTTTCATCAACTTCAAGCTTGCACCACTTAAAATGTAAGCCGTATGTGTGTGTGTGTGTGTGTGAGAGAGAGAGAGAGAGAAGAGATAGTGTGTCAGTCTTACTTACTGAAAAACTGTCATACTGTTTCTCTAATTGCTGCAGGGTCTGGCTGTGTGTGTGTGTGTGTGTGTGTGTGTGTGAGCACTGAATAGCCAGGTGTTTTGTGTGTGTATGTGTGTTTGAGGATGTGTAATTGAGTTAAGTACACTCTTGTGTGTGGGAGGGAGGGTGCTTTGAGATATCTAGACAACTATCAGGCCTCAGGATTGATTTGTGTGGCTGTGCAGCGAAACCCTCTCCACGTTCCTGATTACGAGTCAGTACACACTTTCACACTGCAGACTCCGTCCCCGCTGCTTACTTTAGTGTCCTGAGTGGAGAGAATAACTACTGGAGTGTTTAAGCAGCTTTATATTTAAGCCCTTGTGTCTGCATGTTTATTTAGTACCTCTGTGCCAACTGGCTGTGTATGTCTGTTTTGTTCTACTGCAGTGATTCTAACATGGTTTCGAAGCCAGCTGGACAAGGACGCCGCGTCTATACGTCTAAACTTGCTTCGTTCTCGGAGTCGGAAGAGAATGAGGATCCCAAGCTCGCTCAGCAGGACATCGCTCACAACAGCACGCTGGATGCTGTGAATACCGAGGTAAGCATCCAGCTATATGTGACCAAAAGTATGTGCACACCCCTTTAGAAGCACCCGCTTGTCCAGAATAAAATTCTGTCAGTAGAACTAGGGACATGGCTTTGTCAAGGTAGCTTGGTCCAAAAACTCTGTTGCCCTGAACTCAAAACCTTTGGAATGAAGTAAAACATGAAGGTATGGCTTGAGCATAATCAGAAATCCCCACAGATACAGAAAATACATACAGAAATCTTCATTCTACACTTTCACTCATCTTCTATATCGCTTTATCCTGTATTCAGAGTCGCAGGGACCTGGAGTCTATCCCAGGAGGCTTAGGGCACGAGGCAGGGTACACCCTGGACAGGGTGCCAAGCCATCGCAGGGCAAACACACATACACACACACACACTCACACACTCACACACACACTACGGGCAACTTGGGAACGCCAATTAGCCTAAGCTGCATATCTTTGGACTGTGGGAGGAAACCGGAGTACCCAGAGGAAACCCACCAAGCACAGGGAGAACATGCAAACTCCATGCACACAGAGACGGGAATCGAGTCTGGCCGGGAATCAAACCTGGACCCTGGAGGTGCAAGGCGACAGTGCTAACCACTACACCACCGTGCCTCCCTCCTCATTCTGCAATCTATTTCAAAACCTTCACTGAAGACTGGACACCGTTTTAGAAGGGAGTTGGGTGTCCAAATACTTTTAGCCACTGTGCAAGCAGCAACACTTCCTACTTGATTAGGAAATAATCAGGGAACAAAATATACAGTATAAGTAATATTGTTTCTTTCTTTCTTTTCTCTTTTTCTCAAAGGCAAAATATTTGTAATTTTTTTTTGAGAAAGAAAGAAAACAATATATTATAATATATACTATAAATATTATACAATATATAAAATATTGCCCTGTGATGGATTGGCACCCTGTCCAGGGTGTACCCCGCCTCATGCCCTAAGTCTCCTGGAATAGGCTCCAGAATACAGAATAAAGCGGTATAAACGATGTGTGAGTCAGTACATAAAATATTCTTTTGCTTTTGAGAAAAAGAGAAAAGAAAATAAGAAACAATATTACTTGTATTGTATATTTGCTACATTTCCAAGATGGCACAGTTTTACGCTTTCTTTCACATATTCCAGTTAGGAAGTCAGGGTCAGAGAGAATGGTTAAGGGCCTTACTCAAGGGTGTGGTGGCAACTTGAGGCTGATGAGGCTTGAACCCTGAACCTTCTGATCACTAACCCAAGGCCTTAACCCAGGTTTTAAACCCACCCACCATGATTTAGTTGTAGTCTTGTTGCCGGTCCTGGAAAGGCTGGAATAATTCTCTGAATGCAGCATGTGTGTAAGCGTGCTTGTGACACAGCCAGGAGGCTGAAGTGAACCCTGCCTGTCCCTGCGACTCCACTGTCCAGCACCAATGTCACTACCACCAGCACGTGCACAGTGAAAGGCGGGAGAACGGGAAAACTGGTGCTGTTATGTAAAAAAAGAATTTTTTTTAAAGCACTGGTCTCATCCTCCATGGTATAAAAATCAGGGCAATTATCTTGTCAGTCATTAGTGCAGATGTCTCACTGGGAGTTCAGGAAGGACTGGTTGAAGCTAAATGTATTGTGTGTGTGATGTGCATGGTTTCACTGAGCATGCATTAATGTAAATGGAATTAAATTTGGTTTCTAGGAATTCTCTTATTTTCTCTTCTCTCCTCATCCCGCCATTCCTCTTTTTCAGCCACGGGCTGACTCACGGCCTGTTTCTGACTCACTGGTGCTGTCGTTCGTTAGATGTGGCACAGAGAGAACCCCTAATTGTCCTCCACATCTAAACGGCACAGTGGGATGACTCCTCGGGCTTTATAACTGACACAAGGTTGAGAGTGAGTGAGAGAGAGAGAGAGAGAGAGAGAGAGAGTAAAAAAATTATAAAAAGGTTCCAGTAAGACTGTTGCCATGGAGCCACCC
>JAOVVA010000026.1:6573613-6602153 GCA_028565275.1 Leiocassis micropogon
AGACAGAGAGAGAGAGAATGAAGTGAATGAAAATATATATATATATATATATATATATATATATATATATGTATATATATATATATCCTATCCTATCCTGAGCCTATCCCAAGAGACACAATATATATATATAGAGAGAGAGCGCGGCACTGAGGTCCTACCATGGTTGTGAAAATAGGAATAAATACAATGGTCACCATTAGCCTCCACAGTCCCTAGGTGGTCTATAGAGTTTCCTAGATACTATAGATAGATCGATGTATAAAACATACATTATACTTTTTTTTATCTTAGTAATTTCTGTTGAAGTATGGTTGTCTTGGAGTTTTTTCTTTTCTTTTTTTTTTTTATGATTGACGACCTGTAATTGGTGAAGAGGTGAAGATGCTGAACCGCACACTGTTTGTCACGTCATCCTGAGCGCTCGCTCGAATCTCCGCGACAGGCAAGGCTCGCGCGCGCAGCGTCACTCGCGGTCACCGGCGGCGGCACGAGCTTTCCTCTCCTCTCGAACATCCGGGTGTCGCGCGCAGTGCGCAGTCGCGGCGCTGCAGCCGTTTCAGCGAGCTGAGCTGAGTGTATAGAGAGAGAGAGAGAGAGAGAGAGTGTGTGTGTGTGTGTGTGTGTGTGTGTGTCATAGAACCGGAGACGCAGCGGGACGCGGACTTGTCCAAGCTTCCAGCAGCACAGCTTCCGCCCTTTAAACAATTAGCAAAAATCCCACATCAGCGTGTCCCCTAAAGACATGGACATGGAGACGGTAGAAAACGCGCCCTAACATGTCCGATTTAAACAGGGATACCGCGAAGCAAAGCGAGAGCGGCTTCCACTCCCCTCCTCCTTCATCTCTTCCCCTGAAACCGGCGATCTCGTCTCAGGTGATCTTCGTCCTCCTCCTCCTCCTCACGCAGCCTGACTGGGAGCGAAATGAAGAAGTTTAATATCCGCAAGGTGCTGGACGGCTTGACGGCGGTCTCGTCGCCCTCGGCGTCGCCGCATGCAGGGGCCAAAGAGAACGACTTCATCCTCCCGGAGAGCCTCCAGTCCGAGCACTTCCAGCTCTGCAAGGTGGGCACAGACACACGCACCCGTGCATGAGATTGATGAGCGCAGGGTCCCATGAAGCCGGAGTTCTCTGCTGCGCTGCTGCTGCTGTGAAGCTCCATCATTTGGCACGTTTTTGGATGGATGTCGGACGCGTCGTGTCTGTCTTGCCGTTTCAATCCTGTAGTGTATAAAGCGACACAGCAGCTCATGTGCACAGGTTTTATTATTTTTTTCCCTTTTTCTTTATAAGGGGACACACAGTGTAGCCGAGGAGAGCAGTGCAGTCTTTACGCACGGTCGGTATGAAGCTACAGTATGGCTTTGGTTCTGTGTGCATTGCGCGCCCGTTGCCTAAACATAGTATTTTCCCAGCTTGATGCTTTGTGCACATCAGGAATGCGTCGTCGCACTGGGTGCAATTGATGTCCAATAAGACAGTTATAATAGTGCCTATTTTAAATAATATCAATAATAATAATAATAAACAGCAAAATAAAGCTCTCTTGTTGGACCGGAGTGGAACCAGTGGTGAGCACCAGCAGCACCAAGAGTCAGGCTCTGGCGCAATGTTTTCTGTGCGGATTATGTCAGTCTGTCAAAATTGATTTCTCGCACCTCTGACTCTCTCTCTCTCTCTCTCTCTCTCTCTCACTCTCTCTCTTGTGCACAATTGAGGGATACGTATTATAAGATTAAAAAAAAAAAAAAAACTATCCATACCAAAACAGCCATACAGGCCCATTATCCATGGAGTGAAAATATGCATCCGTGTTTCGTTGCTGTTTTGACAGCGCTTGTGGCCCAGTGCCTTCAGCTTGCAGCACTCCAGCAATGGAACAGTGCAGCAGTGAGAACACAGGACCACTTATGTAACACGATTAGGAATCTACTCTCTGATAACAAACGTGGAGAGAGAAAAAGATGACACTTTTTTGTCAACACCTTGTTGTAAAATTGTATTACATTCTGTCTTTATTAACTCATTCTTAATTGTGTGTGTGTGTGTGTGGGTGGGTGTGTGCTAATCTTCATGTTAACATCTCTGATTTTTCTCTATCAGACTGTCCGCCATGGTTTCCCCTATCAGCCATCTTCCATGGCCTTCGACCCAGTCCAGAAAATACTTGCCATCGGGACTCAAAGTGGAGCATTACGGTTGTATCCTTTATAACGTGCTTGTGTGTGCTCTCCATTTCGGATCACGCAGGAAATCACCTGTAAGTACTGTTCAAACTTGGCCATTTGTGTTCACGACTCATCATGTTGACTGTCAGAATCCAACGATAACACTCGCTCATGTTGATTTCACATCTTGGGATTTGACTCTGCGTGTTCGTGCTGGAATAGGGAAAGATGTTGGTATTTATTCAATCTAGTATGAGGGAGTCAAATCATGACTTTTTATTGTGTTTTGAATAACAGAACACAGTTATAAGAGTAAAAATTCCTATTTTTTCTCTATATACTGTATTACCCTGCTACACTAATGCACGTATCCCAGAATTTCACAAGTACTTGTATACCATCAAGGTAAAAAGTTTTCTTAGTACACCAGAGCCATGATAGGATTGCCAGCTTCACGTCCTAAACGCTGGCCACCCAGGAACTCACCCAAAAATGTGGAAATGGCTTGGAGTGAATTCAGGACTTTAAACGGATGTGAACTTCCAGCTGAGCTCCAGTAATGTGCAAGTGTTGTTAATAAATGAATGTGTGTATGGTTTCCACAGACAGATTGGTCTCTTCCGCAAGTTGGTGACAAGTTACTAGTTAATTTTCAATGATCAGGCATTCCACTTGCTGAATGTTCACGAGAACGACTGCAGTAGGCTCAGTGCTACCTGGGCCAGGATCATCAATCTAGATGTATGGCCTTCTTTCAAATATTTGCAACATTCACATGTTTTACTGTGGCTAAGAGTCTCATTACTGTACTGTGCTTGAAGTCTTCTGTAAAGGAAAATCATTGGTTTTTACATCTTCATTCACAAGGAATTCCATCACGAATCCCGGTTTGACTTGGACGCCCCTTGTGTTATTTCTAAATGACTCCTTGCAAATACAATCTGGTGTGTTCCTGTGATTTGAAAAGTGTTTCTTTAGGAATCAGAATAGTTTCCATTTAATTCCATTCAGTTCCAACTCAGGAAGATGACGTGAAGTCAAATTTTTGTAGAATGGTTTTGATTCTTTGACAAGCGAGGCAGCTGACAACTGAATGTCATATCTGAAAAGATTTGCGATTTTCTCATCACTTTGTTCAGTCCTGTCAGATCAATTTGCTGTCAGTCAGATTTCCGCATCAGCTTCATCTGATTTTGTGTTCTTTTATATTTTCCAGCGGAGATGTTGACACACCAACTGTGAGAATCCAGAGAATCTTCCCTTTTTCAAAAGAATCTTTATTGAGGGTAACTAAGTGATCAGGATTTAAGTAGATACACATCATAATATCTCCTGTTGGGACGTAAAGGCGAATAAAACGAGCATGAAGGATGAGGCTCTAAATTTGGATTAAAAACAAGTTCCTTGACACCCACCCTCCCTTAACACTTTTAAAGCTTGTAGACCGATCCTCAGTTACCAGACAAAGTACTAAAAGAGTCCTAATATCCTTCGATTTCTGTAAGCTGCCTTTGCTGTTGGTTTGTCCGTACTTTATTTTTACCATTTTCCTGTTCCATAGATCTATACGGTACATCTATACGGTTTTCTCCTTCTTTGTTGCTATGGCTTTTTATGCAGGTTGTAGTTTATATCCTTCTTTCTTATGGTTCTAGATGTGTTCTACCATCCCAGTATTATGTCTGTCTTGGCCTTTTTTTTTTTTTTTTCACCCATGAGCATGATGGAAAGTGGCAGATCAAGAGACCGGAGCAGCAGAGCTGTCCAGAAGATTACCGCAGGAAAAAAAAGAAAGGGAAGTGTACAGTTTCATGCCCTTGGGCTGGTGTGCTGTGATCCCAAAAAAATCAGCCTGTTTGCTGTTGTCTTCCTAAAGCAGGGGAATGCACTTGCCATATACAGTATACAAGCTGATCAGTGAATATCTTCTATATTTTATTAAAACTCTCAGACTCAGCTTTGTATTTTAAATTCAGGTGAACTGAATAACACTGATCAGCAATTATATAGCAGTAAACTGGTAACTAGGGCAAATTGGTGAAAAAAAAGTCAATGCTGGCCACAATAGAAAGGGCCCAGAACACCCAGTGCACCACAGCACCCTATGCATCCGCTGCCAACATCCTGGTGCACACCCACAGAGGTCTTGTGGAGTTATTCACCGAGGGGCCAGGACCACACACCCCTAAGTGGCACAAGGGAAAACTACACAACAATGAGCATAATTTTTGGAATTGTTGGAATTTATGGCTGTACAAGTCATTGTTGCATTAATTTACTTTTATCTTAAAGGACTGCCTTGTTTAGTGCACATAGTTATTATTAATCATCGTAATCTAAAACAAGAGTAAGTTCAGACAGAAGCCCCAATGAGAGGCCCTTGCTGCCTCCCTTTGCTCAGTCTGAGAATACTTCCAAGGGGAAAGCGGTGGACAGGACAGGACAGGACAGGACAGATAATGACATTTGTCAGGGCCCTGTTGTTCAGCTCTTGATTTATAGCAAATAATTTTTGCAAGCAAAGCCATGAGAAGCATAAGCACACAAAGTGTGACTATAAGGTACAGTAGAATATGCTGCCAAGATTTGGAGAAAGAATGGAGAAGTAATTGGGAATATACCTCCCTTTTGGTCTTAGTAAACACAGTGATGCTGATTTACGATTAAACAACCACAGAAAACCATTGAAAATCAGCTAAAAAGAGAAGTAAGACTTTGTGTTGAGGTTATGTCAATAAAAGCTTCCTGTCCTACAGTATTGTACAAAAGCTTTACACCACCCCTCATTTGTTCATATTTTGCATACAAAGAGCCAGACCTCCTTATATTTTTTTAAACTAGCATTGAGGAATGGTTATCCAGGCTTCCTGAATGACTTTGGCTCTCGTTTTCAGTCTAGTCCCTGTACCTGACTCGTTTCAGAGGAATGGTTTTTGTTTGTTAAACCACACAGTGACCTACTGTATGAATCATTTAAGCACAAATAAATCATATAATATAAGGCATGTACCAGTGAGAAACAGGTGCAGATGACGACAGATGATTAGGCCGGTGATTAGTATTAGTATGCCGGTGATTAGTATTAGTATACCGGTGATTAATATTAGTATGCTGAACGCTGAGTGGTTGGAACAGACGAGAGGGGAAATGAGGTTGCTGCTGAGGTTGTTATATAAACAATTTTTAACTTGTATCTTTAGGCACTTTGCAGTTTTCACATAAAAAACATGTTCCTGTTTCTTGAATTAATTCCAAATAATTTAATTTGAATTAATATGTAGAAATTAGGAGTGGCTCAAGACTTTCAAACAGTACAGTATGTGAAAATCTGAATGTTTCTTTAGTAAAATTGGTTAAAATGCCAGTCTGTCCTGGAGAAAGGTGGTGTCGGGGAGGGGGGCGTTGTCCTTTTCACAAAATGGATTTTTAAGTGCAGAGGAATGAAAAGGGCAGGTAGGCCTACTCAGTAATCTATTGATCTGGTTCTGTCACAAAAAAACAAGCTACCACAAACCAAAAGGTAGCGCTGTATACAGTCCGCCAGGTACTGTCACTGCATCAAGTACACTGATGTGTTTTCCACCATGGCATCCAGGGTGTGTTTATTCCATGGCAGTGCTTGTATTTTAATCAAAGGGGCTTCTCGTGTCGTGTGGTTGGTCAGGTGGTTTATCTTGTCATTAAACACCATGCCTTGAGAGGAATGAGTGATTACTGAAGGACAGGCTCTATCTCCCAGTGTCAAAGCAGCTATTAATGAAGCTGAGGGGTTTTATTGTGCTTTTTTTCTTTTTCTTCCAGGTCAATGGAAACAAACCTTTGTCTTGTTGCACTTATTTGTCCTGTCAGGTGTTTAGGTCTGAGCGTGATTCAGAAACAGAGTCACTGCCTGTGGGCTTGGGGTTACTTATGCAATGCATGAACAAGAGCTTGAAGATGTTAACATGATGCTGATGTGCATAACACATGGGTTTTGTAATAATAATAATTATAATGATGCTGATGATGATGCATTTAAAAAAAATCTTAGGAAAAGTAATAGGAATATCTCCTTTCCTTTCTGCCCTAATAACAACAGGAGCTGTTATAGGGATGTGTGTGTCTTTAACAGAGCAGGAGCAGAGCTTCTCCAATCAAACCTCTAATAGCACAAATCATCACACGCTTTGGCTGTATAAACCCAGATCTTTTCCTTTGAGTCGCAGGTGATTCACTTAGTGATTCATTAATAATTTTTATCCTTCTATAATGTATCTATAAAGATGTGTGTCGGTCATCCATGCACTGTCTGACATTAGCTCCTCATTATCCTCGAACCTCTAGCAGAATTCCCTGAGTGTTCTTGTCAGTGTTTTTTTTCATTCAGAAAACAGTTTTGACTTTACTCCTTTTCTTTTCATGCTTAGGTCACTTATATCTGGTTCATTAGTTTTGCACTAAAGCTATAAAACTCTAAATCTGGCATTCCAGTAGGAATAATCTGTTGTATATTGCCTTTTAGTTTGTTTATGAATGAGATTTTTAACTAAAATGATTTGGGTAGGGATGCTGTCTCATCTGAAATGCAGATGTTGCTTTTGTGTAATCTAATAAGGCAGGCTTTATGTGTAGTGTTTGTGCTTACTCACTGGGCTCTATCACAATGACGTGTGGACATGAAAAAAAGTGGGCGTGGATATATAGACACACACACATGCAGGCTTGAACCTGGTTGTCATAGAAATGTGCCCTGCGTGAGGTCCTTAGAGAGGCTGTTAAATAATTTATGCCACAATTACCAAACCCCTGCACCCGTCCTGCCTTCTGAAGTCGACGCTCAGTCGAATGTTCATCGAGAAGCGAGGATGTGGTCGTAGCTCAGTAGTGAACTTTTGAAAGAGATTTAATATTGACTTCTTCCCTGGAAAGGTTAACTGTTTTTAAAATGAGGCGAATAAATGGACGGGAATGGCATCTCCATTAGGCCAACGACACGGAGGAGTCTGAAAGTCTGCATCTGCTCCAAACTTTCTGCAGAAAGTGTAACTAGGTATGATTATGCGTAAAGATGCGCTGATCAGACAATCAGTACTAAGAGGCAAAAGACCAAACGCTGCGATTCATGTTAATCTTTTTAGTATTCAGCTGAAATATTTAAATATTAATTTATCGATTTTGTAACCTTGAGTCAACTGTGGAGCATTTTTTTTAACCGTTGAAATAAAAACAGCTTTTAGCGGTGAACTTTTGGGCCATCTCTGTCTGTCTCTTTTTCTCTCTTTTTATTTTTTTCTTCTCTTTGCTGTGTAGTTGGCAACTTGCTGTGTGAATTGTGGGATGTGGTTGCTAGGCAAGTCAGGGGCATTATGTCATGCTTTTCTCACAAATAACTCATGCCTGCGAGGTTACCTAGTCGTTCAGTAATTACAGACAGCGGACAGGATGTTATGTATTATCAACTTGCAAGCACGCACACACATACACTTTCTAATGTACATGCTAATGGAAATTTTCTTTTATTAAAAAAAAAAAAAATATATATATATATATATATATATGTGTAAGTATGTATAAAATGTGGGCAAAACTAAGTATCCACCTTTAGCAACAGTCGTTGTGTGAGTAATCCTGTATGACGTTATCAGTCTCTCTCATTGTTCTTTACAGCGTTCTTCTTTACAGCATTGCTTCAGTTCATTGATGTTTTCGGGAATTGTCCCTTTAAGGTCCCATCATAGCACTTGAGTTGGGTTGAGGTCTGGACTCTGACAAGGCTGTTACAACACCTGGAATGTTTAATTTTTCACCCATTCTGATATAGATTTACAGGTGTGCTTTTGATCATTGCCCTGTTGCATGACTCATTTTCGACCAAGTTTTGGCTGTCACACAGATGGCCCCACATTTGGCTCTACAATTCTCTGGTATACAGAGGAGTTCATGGTCAACTCAATGACTACAAGGTGCCCAGGTCCTATGCCTGCAGAATAAGTCCAAATCCTCACTCATCTGTCACCGTGCTTGTCAGCGAGTATGAGATGTTGCTGGGTCAAAACAACATCTCCACACTTTCATTTTTGTAGAATTTGGTCATAGGTATTGTTCCATAAGCCTTGGGTTTGTTCACATGCAGTTATGCCAATCTCAGTCATGCTTTCATGTTCTTTTTAGACAGAAGAGGCCTTCTCCAGGCAAACCTTTCAAATAAAGCATACTTTTTCAGCCTTATTCTAATTGTTTTATCATGGACTTTAACATGTAACATGCTCAGTGAGGCCTGTAGGGTCTTTTTTTTAGCATTGCATCGTTTGACCCCGGAGTGAATGTGCTGGGACGTCTACTCTTGTGAAAATTGGCAGCTGTCTTGAATGGTTTCCACTTGTGAATAATTTTTCTCACCGTAGAATGTTGAACTTCAAATTGTTTAGAGATGGCTTATAACCCTTTCCAGATTGATGTGCAGCAACAATTGCTTCTCTATGACCCATGCTTATGTCTTTCCCTCTTGGCATTGTGCTAACACACACCTGAATGCTCCAGACCAGCAAACTGCCAAAACATCTGCTTTTACAGAAGTCTGTATACCTGCTAATGATCAATTAATCAAGAGCTGAGGGTTAGCGCCACCTGGGCTGCAATTGACCCTCCTAAATCCTGTGGAAGCAATACTTCCACAGTAATTGGTATTGGCCACATATTTATATTTTTGGCTTTTTTTAACAAATAATGTGTCAGTGAAAAAGTTATGTTTTGTTGTATTTCTGAGGTTGCATTTTCCTGTTACTGAGCCCAGTTACGATCAGACCAGTTATGATTTATATAATGAGCCAAGTTAATTAATGAGCCCAGTTACAATCTTTCAGTTCTGACTGAAGATTTACATGCATATACTGTACTAAAGATTAATAAATGAAGCCTATTGTCGTCATATTTAACACCCTATTAGTACCACTTGACTTTCTCCAGCTTCACCTTTAACACCTTGGACACACACAAGCTGCAACACATTATCCTTTCCAAATACACACTGGTTCACACATCATTACACTAACGAGGCTGGCCGAGTGGTTCAGTTTGGCTGTCACTCAGCTAATCTCACTCTCCATCACAGGGCGCCTCAGGCTCATCGATCTGTTTCATCACTGCTTTACAGAGGCTTCAAGGTCCGGAGCCTATTTCAACCTGTTCCCTCTGGCTAATGCCCCCATCTGGGACAAGCCGATTCTCATACACACACAATCTCTGCTCGTGTCCTAAAATGTTTGTCTAAGAGTGTGTGTGTTGGGAGGGGGTCTATAGACAGGTGTTGGTGTGAATGGAACACACACACACACACACACACACACACACACCAAGTATCTCTATGATATATACATAGACACACACATACACAGTGCGAAAGTCTGTTTTTGGCAGGTGTGACCTTGACAGGGTACTTTGCAGCACCTTGCAGTATGTTGGTTGGAAGGATGCTCAATTAGGATTAATTGGGATTGCAGTTTTCGCAATCAATTAACGATACATGTTTTATTCAGATAGTTGTTGGAGATTGTACAAAAACCATTTAGGAATTAAAAGGCAAATGGCGGAGTTTGTATAAAACAGAGAATCATGCCTCAGTTATGCAAGATTCTAACATTAAACTTGTTGTAAAAAAATGCTGAAATATCATTTGGGGTCGATATTAAATACATAAATTTGAGGATGGGTATTACTTATTAGGAGGCACTCTTAGTTGAAAGTCAGCTAAGTGTTTTGAAACGGTTCAGAAAAATCAAGAGATATTTAAACGTGTGATAAAGTACTCTAATCTGTCTCGAGTCACAGGGGGTCTGAAGCCTGGGAACCAGGGGCACAAGGTGAGGGACACCCTGGATGGTGATCCGACCCATGTCAGGGAACAAGAACAGACACACACATTTATACACTCAATCACACAATTTTAGAATTGCCCTATGTCTTTGCAATGTGAGAGGAAGTATTCCCCCCAAGCACTGAGAGACCATGGAAACGCATGCAAACCCTGGAGGGCTAAGATGATAGCATTAACCACTAAGCCTCCACTACACTGTGTAACCTTTCCAACCGTGTCGCTATGTAAATGGCTTACAAGGTTTTCCTTTCCCTTTACTGCATTCCATAACTTGCATTAGGTAATTAGTAAATCGTAATGTACAATAAAGTCCTAATTCTTCTGAACAACATGTACTCAGAACCACATTACCTAGCAAAATATTTTGTGATTATCATTTCGCTCTTCAGCACGTCTCTTCATTTCCTCGCCTCTCACTGTAACTTTCCCGGATTCTCTCGGTTAATCAGCATAAGCAGCACCACATCGACTTTGGCCTTTTTTCAGAGTTGTTGTGCAGGGCAGAAGGAAGAGTTCTTACATAAGCACCCGCTGCTAAAAATAATCCAACTTTATTACCAACACAGCCATCTCTCCATCTCCAGTAAAGTGCCTTTGGAGGAATATTAAACCAAAAAAGAAAAAGATTGAAGGAAACAGAAAAGGTTTTGTCTTCAGGCATGTGAATGCTGAACGCTGACAGGGTCGTCAGAGAGAAGAGAGAAAGAGTTTTATTTCTCATATATATGTCAGTGTTGATGGAAGGTGGCACAGCATTAAGGCGACATCGTGCTGAGTCATCACAAATGGGTGTCTGGAGTCAGAAAGTCTCATTCTATCTAGTTTGTTTTATTATACCAAGGACAGTTAATCAGGAATTTAAAAAAAGCATACAATCTGATAATACAGTCTGAGAAGTTCCATCTATTAAACTAATATAAGATTAATACTAATATTCTTACATAATATACTGTAATGAATTGATTCTTTCAGGTTACTGTATACTGTAAGTGCATTGCTTATACAAGTTTGTTCATGTCATTTTTTTGTTATTATAATTTTTTTTTCTAAAACTTAAGAGAGTAGCTGATGTCCTGCATGACTTGGAAGATTTGAGCCAGGCTTATGAGTTTTCTTGAGAGTTTCTTTTCAGCCACGTTATCATGTCTGCCGCACATGCTTCTGCTGACCAAGATAGAAACCTTTGAATAAAAACTCTGATTTCTGCTGACATTTTTTTAATGATGCAATTTCACCAGGCGTTTAAGTCATCTTTAAGTTAGCGTTCATGAATTTTTTTTCTTCTTTGACCACATTTCTTCTGTGAAGTTGGTAATAATGTGTCAGACTGTTCTTAACCCAATTTAATTCCAGTAGTCTTCTTAGTTGTTATCTTTAGCTTAATGCAGGCCATTTTGAAACGGCAACGTTTTTTGGCCAGACATTGTATAAAGTCACCTTTGACGAGATATGATTTAAATAATGTAACTAAGCCCAGCAGACTGTTATTTGAAAGTCATAGCATCTAGAATGTCTGTGGCTGGTATACGGATACGGAATTTTAGCTAGGGGTGATTAGATAGCTAGTTAGATTGGTGAGGGTGAGTCTCCTTGCCTGCTCTAAACTTTCAGTGGTGCATGCGAAAGAAACTATGCCAAGAATATAATCAATATACCTGATATTGATGTTTTGGTGTAACTGAGAACATGGCAACGCACACTCTGTGGTTATCTGTGGCATTTTGTTCACATACACAGTTTCAATCATGTAAGTCAAAATTACATGAGATCCTATTGATCAGAAATCTTATTAAATTCTCATTTCATTCTTCACTGGCCCTAATGCCAATCTGAGTCTAAATGATTCAGCACATTACATAACTCCTTCCCTTTACCATAATTTAATCTTCTGTAAAGTATCATGATTAAAATCTGATTTTCCGACAAAAGACTGACGCAAAGCTATTTGATCACAGCTTTGGAGCCGATGCTGTTCATCAACTCTACTCTGTGACTGATAACTCATTGCATGATTCCTCTGGCACAAACTCAAGTGTGGTATTAAATGGCAAAGAAGTTTTTGTCAAATTTGCATCGTATAGATGACCAGTGGTAGCAAAAGGGAGAAAATTAAACAAGTGTAGCACGCGAATGGCGTGTGAAATGGCTGAAATACGTAATAAATTAGGAATAGTGTTCATACACTACAGATGAATGTGAACCAAAATTTTGAACCAAGATTTGAACCAAGGTATCGGTTGTGTTCCATCACCATGTGTGTAACTAATGGGCACATCAGGAATAGAAAACTATGATTTGTAACATTTTCTTCCAATAGATCCATCTTATAAATTAGTAAAGCTGTTTAAATTTACCCGTTTGTTTTTTAAGGTTTAAATAATTTAAACATTCAATCTTGAAGAGTAAAAAAGATGCCACAGGCTTTATTGCTTTTGCTGTATGATATCAGAGACCTTATTGCTTAGTTCATATCAATATTTTGTGAATGCACTGAGGAACAGGACATGTGTTACATGGCTTGCTGAGTTATTGCTTTTTAATATAAGCATAGGTACATACATTAATGCCTGTCATACACTCCCCAGGGGACTGAGGAAAAGGGCATCTTTCATAGCCTCTCTTTTTCAAGTGTAGTGATGCCACAGGATTACAGCCTTGCTGGACAGGAATTCCTTGCACATGGCGTCTCCTACATTACTGTGCCCTTAGTGACATCTTCACATGGTGTCCCATGTTTTTTTTACTAACTTTGCTAGGTCTTGGAAGACCAAGTGCCCTTGGTATAACTGGGTTTATAGTCTGGTCTTGTTTGCCCTTGGCAGCCAGTCTTGGAGGGGAAAAACTCTGACTCTTTAATTGGTAATTGGAGTTCTTCAGCCCTGTCAAGGAATCCTTCTAGGGCCTTTTAAGTCTGACGTAAAACCTAGAAAAGGTCCTCCAAAGAATGCTTATCTCACCATCACCTTGCTAGCTAACAGGCACCTTACCTAAGCGGGAAGGAAGAAAGAAAAAACAACAATGCTGAAAGTAGTGTGCTGGAAAGTCCATTCAAAGCAAGATTCTGTCAACAGTAAACAACCACAGAGACACACAGCTCTAACTATTCAGACTAGATATTAATATTGCAGCCCTGAATGAAGTACCACTTGCAGCTCAAGGTTCTATTGTAGAACATGGATTTATTTACACTCCTTACTGGTCTGAGGGAGGAACACAAGAACTCCATTGAACTCCATTGACTCCAAGAATTCCAAGAACCTTTCAGCTGGACACTCTGACCGTCTCATGTCTCTACATTTGCTCTAATGTGATGACCATTTTGTTATATTATCAGCATTTATACTCCCACATTACAAGCGGATTCTGCTATAAAGGTAGCTTTATAAACAGAGTTAAGAATCCTCCTTGGGAAAGGCATTGAAGCAGACAGGATTCTCATTACGGCTCTGATAAAGGAACTGCAGGTTGACAGACTGAAAGACTGAAAGAAAAGTTTTAGTACAAACTAGAAGAGGAAAAACTACTTTAAAACAAGTGAGGCTTTAGTGCAAACTTGGGAACAGCAGACACAATATTCTTTTTATGCAGATTCAGGAGAAATTCAAGGAGCTAAACATGGGCCTATGTGCAGCATTTATTGATCAAAGCTTTGATATAGCTAAGACAGGCTCTGAAAGATTCTCTAAAGACTGGGCTGTCTATAAAGCTTCTTGATTCTGCAGCAACCCCACGAAGGTCAGATGGCCCAAATGAAACATGGTGGCAATATGTCTGACCCATTTCTGATTGACAATAGGGTCAGGCAGGGCTGTGTCGTCGCACCGACACTCTTTGGAGTTTTCTTCAGAATGATGCTTAGAGGAGCTAAGGAGGATCTCATGGAAATAATCTATACTGTATATGGTTCAAGACTGAAGTAAGCATCTTCAAGCTCCAAAGACTTATGGCCTGCACCAAGACACTGGAAATGCTGATTCAGAACACTTCTTACCCATTGCAAAGAATGTCTTTAGAAACTCATCAATTGGTTTGCTGATGCAGCAAATTTTACAAAGGATTTACAATGAGCCTAAAGAAGGTCTTGCATCAGAAACCACCACAAGGGCCATACACCCCCTACACACAACAACATTGATAAAACAATTCTCAACACAGTTGTTTACTTAACATACTTTGTTGGTGTCATTTTATGCCATGCCACAGAATCGAAGGATGTCGACAACCTTCTCTAAAGCCATGTCTGGAACGACCACTCACTGTGCTGGTCAACATACTTCTTCACTATAATTCATAAGCCTTTATTATAGCCTTATAAAACAAGTTAAAACAAGATGCCGTCTTTGGCATCAAATGCTTAGAGCGAACCAACGCAACAAGCATTGAGGCTGTGCTAATGATCTGTTGGGCAGGGTAGCTGGCATGTATGGAGGACACAAGAATGCCCAAACTGTGTTCTGTGGACAACTTTGCCTGGGAAGACATGAAAAAGGGCCCCACAAAAATTATACAAAGACCAACTGAAGCGGCAACTTAAAGCAAGGGCCTGCCACCAAGGACTTCCTTCTCATTGATCCTTGGATCCTCGTAACCTACCATCACATAATACTCCCAAAGCTCAGATGCTTGTTTGTCATTATGTCTGACTACTTCTGCAATCCTGTCAGGTATAATGTTTTTTTGCAAAACAAATATATACACTACTGTCTAAACAGAGACAGGAATTTACAGGTCTAATGCAAAAACAGAAGAAACTGTCATAGTGTCACACATTCTCTGAAGCGGAAATGTGGAACCATGACAGAAGCCGATCAGAAACAGGTAGTCAGAATGTATCCTCCTTTAGTCTCTGTCTGACTTGTGTTGTACTGTACCTCCTCAACTTTATGGTTGTCTGGTGTCATTTATTCCACAGTCTCTAGTTGGCTGTAGTTGATCCTCTTCCAGTCTTTGGTTGGCTGGTGTCGTTCTTCCTCATCCAGTCTTTGGTTGGCTGGTGTCGTTCCTCCTCCTTCAGTCTTTGGTTGGCTGGTGTCGTTCCTTGTCCAGTCTTGGTTGGTTGGCTGGTGTCGTTCCTCCTTCTGGCTGTAGTTGACTGGTGTCGTTTGGTCTCCAGTCTCTGGTTGACTGGTGTTGTTCCTTCTTCTGTCTGTGGTTGTCTGGTGTTGTTTAGCCTCCAGTCTCAGTTTGGCTGGATTGTGGCACAATTCTAACAGTGCCACAACTTGAGTTTAGCGCAGGAGCACAGTTAGATTGAGATGTCAGATGCACGTCATGGGTGAAAAAGAGTGATTAAAGATGAGGACAGTGCTTGGTGCTGTGATATGACAACATGATGACAACATTATGCTCATTTTCCACTGATGTTCGAAAATGATATAAAAATTTTATAATGGGATGTTCATTAAATTTGACCAAGATCATATTCATTGACTGATATTTTTGTGTGCATAGTCTCTTGTGTGCCTACCTCACCATTTAAAATGAAACATTTATTAAAATACAGATACATATATCTCTCATACATCAGTAAGATCCATTAGTAATGGCACACATTATCATAGTTACCATAAGTAATTTTTTTTAATAATGATAATGACAATGCAGTAATATTTGTTGTTAAGAGATGATGCAGCACAGCAATAAAGGCTGGACTACAGAGTCATTAACTTTTCCCATCAATAGGGGGCAAATATGGACATGTCTGAGATCACAGTAATCATTCCGTATGGAGTTTATTATTCCAAAAAGAATCTCAAACATCCTAGCCACAAATATCATCCGTCATCCTTTTCATTCAACTTTTCAAATGTTTTGGCTGAATTCCATGGATTAGAAAAAAATCTAACACAAGCATACTGTACAGTCGTGGACATCCAGGACCTGTGATTGATCCCCTTAGATTGTGTCACATTTACATGATTGTATACATTATCTTGCCCTTCACTGAAGGTCACTAGGATTGCTTAAAGATGTTAAATTTTGTGTCTGTGGTCTGCCTCTGTCTCCCCCAGCCATACCCCACCCCCCCCCCATTCCTTATTCCTTTACTCTTTCTTCTGATCTCTTGCCTTTGCTTCAAGCATCCGGTGGCAGAGGTGCTGAATGTGCCAAAAAGAGACTCTTCAATAACAATCCTTCTTTTCCCTCAACCTCCTGTTCTCTCTCTCTCTCTCTCTCCCCTGTCCCCTATTCCTCACAGCTACTGCAGAGTCATGCATTTCTAATGCATTGTTGCAGTCAGTGGTGTGAAGCGCTGCCCCCCCTTGGTTTCTTTCCCTCTCTATTCTCAATGTACATGTAACTCCAACTCAACCACACATAAACCTCATATTTTATTTGAGTGCATATATGAGAAACAACCCCTTTGATGAGATGAGATGTGATATAAAGATGTCTTGCTCCCTCTCACGTCTCGCTCCAGCCCCTGTGAGTATAGTAAATGGCTGTGTTTTGTTTCTCCAATCAAACTGTCACACAACGCTTTATGGGCTGGGACCAGAGAAACTGTGAAGAACAAGAGAGAGAGAGAGTGAAAATGAAGGAAAGAGAGAACACGACTAAAGGGGATTAGGGAGAATGCTGCTGAGCATTGCTCCTACACTTCTTGTTGTAGGTGTTGGCTGTAGGATACTCATAGCACATGCGTCATTGCATCATTGCATAAACCACAAAACAAACACATACATATTTTAATTGTGATAGAATATGGCTTTTTATCAAGGTGGCACTTTTCAAAAAGAGAATTGACCAATCTGGTAGGTCCTAACCTACACTGTGCCATATATTGTGCTGCATACAGCTTAAACCTGACATGGTCACTGTATTTACTTTTACAATTACCTGCAAGCTTTATTTTTACCCTTTTCACATTTTGCAATGGGAAGCATGTCCTCTCTAACCTTGAACTCGTATCCGAGCATAGCGTTTTGCTTTGTCGAGACACTCCAAGATGTTTCTCTTCTAATTTTGTCCACTGCTAATTTTTTTTTCTATCTCATAGACAAAATCAAAACGAGTTGCCTTTTTCTTTTTTTTTTTGCCTCTTAACAGTTTAACATTTCCTGCTTTCTGGTTTGTGAGCTTTGCCTTTCGTGGAGTTTTTTTTTCTGGGGGTGGGGGCAAATCAGCAGTGCAAATCCCTGGTGATTTATAAATGATTGTGATATGCGCATTTCTGAAACTGCAGAAATTGTTTCATTCGGTTTGAATACTGCAAACACTTAAACACAAAATCAACTAAAAGATTAATGATTAATGTGACCAAGTGGTCTCGCTTTATGGTCCAAGATATAATACATAACACTCTAAGCTTCTTTTATTAAACGCATATTGCAATGTAAAATGAAAGCTGCATTGAGGTACTTCTTGAACTTTGCAGTCACATTTTTATACTGATTTAGTGGTATGTGCTTGTTTTGATCACTTTTCAATTTTCTTCCCACTTATTGCTTTATAGCATTTGTAATGCCTTGATCAGTTAGGATGCCAGTTCTTAAGATGCTGATGTACTGAGCTGTATTCGGGATGTCATATCTGGATTGGAGAAGGATCCTGTAAATGCCCTGGCTTTCTTCAGTGCCAACATTGCCCTAATGCTGGACCTCATGCCAGCAACTGGCGGATGAAGGAGGAGGAAGAATTCTATTTATTTATTTTTTTATCGTTGTTGGATTATGGCCCAAGGACACACTAAGATTTTTCTTCTTCTTCATCATCACTGTAGCCGGTGTGGGTGGGGACCCAGAAGCGTAGACTCAGACATGTGGTCCCCTGCCAGCTGCATTGCGTCCACCAGAAAGTCAGCCTGATGGCACTGGACTCACTCTGCTGTGCCGTGAAGAAGTGAGGCGAAGAATTGTTCCAGCGCCACCTGTTCAGCTTCTTGGAGATTGGTCCTCAGCCACGCCTGCGAGAATCAAGGAGCCTTCATGAGGGATGGCAAGAAGCCAAATCTTTCTCAGTATTCAGCGATGCCCTTTACTGGTCAAGCCTTCTTCTCCCAGCTTGTCTCTCTTCACTGAGCTTAGATGTGACTCGCGGTTAGATTCCCATACCTTCAAGGGGGAAGATAAGGTCTTTTTAGAAGCATCAGTTATCCCCATCTGTATAATTCTGCTATTTTCAGAACATACCCTATACACAGAGCTGTATAGACATGCTTCGATTGCATGTGATACAGCTCTTGCGTCAGTATGTAGCCACGTCCTGCTGATTCCTTAGCCATTTTTATCCTCTGAATCACATGGCATCATATCATACGTGCACATGTGGAGCGGAACATATGAGTGAGCCATCAGCCAACTGCACTGCTAGCCTGAGGAAGAACGTAGCACTGCACTTACAGCTGATACACACATTACGCAGTGCCACAGAGATGAATAGAGATAGGAGAAATGATGGGTATAGGGGTAAGACAGAGAGGGTGGAATGCATAGTGAAGTCAGCATGTGGCGCTCAGGATAGTTGATAGACTAGGAAGGTGAAGTGGGTTTTTTCCATGATGTATGTATTGCCTCCTGAGTGTGTGATTGCTTCTTCAAATATTTCACTCCATATTTGCATGTATAATATGATTGCACGTAAGGTCAGAAGATGGTAGTTGTCATGCAGGGCACAATACCTACAGTACCCACACACTGACGTGTGACTGTAATTGAGCAGAGTTTGCCCAGTAGTTTTTCTACCACTGAGCTGAAGTTTAGACAAGTTGTGAGATTTTTTTCATCCCTTGGTAATTTTGACTGATGATCCTAGGAGTCTTTCTTCGTCTCACTTTTTTCTCTCTTTCTGTCAAGTGTGAAAGCACTAGCTTTTAAATTATTATCATTTCAAGGAAAACCCTCATCAACAGAGCTGCATTTTTATCTCATTATCATTTTCATTCATTTTCATCCGATTCATTCACTCTATTAGTTCAGCGGTGGGAAACATTTACAATATGGCTGGAAATAACACCTACAGTATGTGTTTTGCATGTTTGTTTTTTTTAGTCCTGGTGGACACATGCAGACACAGTGTCAAGAGGGAGCTCTAACCTGGAAAACCACAGACAGGATGGAAGGATGTTCATCATTTAAGCAATGTTCACATACACACATAATTGTTCACATACCTCTTTAAAAGCAGCGTCTAATGTTAGGATTCCTGCTGGGACAATGTCGAGCTCTGAAATTTCTCAACATTACAGTTCAACATGAAAAGTTGAGAAATTTCAGAGCTCGACATTGTCCCAGCAGGAACCCTAACATTAGATGAATGTTGTAATATAGGTGTAATGACATTGCGATGATGTATTGGGCGTACTTTAAAAAAGTTTCGAACAGGGTTTAGAATTCTGATCATTGATTGGAACGGACGCAACAGTTTCCTGCACACGCCGTGTATATTTTATGGCGTGCATCTTTTAGTGTTGTAATGTTATCTCCCTGTTTAATTTTCTTTTAGAAATATTACCATGAGGTGCATCTTAGCTTCCAATGATGTTTGTACAGCATCCAAACTGCATAACGTCCGCTTTCACAGAACAGATCTCAAACAAAACAACGAGCGCCAAAGTGTAATATATATATATATATATATATATATATATTACACTTTGGCGCTCGTTGTTTTGTACGTACATTTACTAGCATCACAAGTATGTCCTCTAGGGATCACAGTGGTAAGCATGCAGTGCTCCCACTGCAGTGACTGGAGTTTGAGCCCCGCTCAGGCCATCAGTTTAGTATTAACATTGTTTTGAATACTTTTTTTTGCAGCATTTTGTTAGGGATCTTCTTTCAACATCCACATTGTTCTGATTGCATTTCATCAAAGTAATTGTAACTTTCAAAAACAACCTAATACTGTACCAATGTCATCCCAATGTCAGCAACATCGCCAAATTAACATAATCAAAACATTTTGACAACCAAAAATTCCTGGTGGGGAGTGCTTTTTTTTCTTTTTAAAGGATTCTAAAACAGAACGTTCTTTAGGAAGTTTAAATGCTGCATGCGAAAGTTAAATGAAAACACAAACTGTAAGGGGATAACCGATTGGTGTTTAGAGCTGCATCAGTTATGCAATATAACTGATTTTTTGCTGGTTGTTGAATCAGTTTTCCGTATTTTGTTTTTGAATCAATTCACACTTAATATAGCACAGCTTTTGCAGAAACTACAAACCTCTTGCGACATCTCTGCGCTCATTTTGCAAGATTAGCATTTTCCGCCCCCTACTGTGCTGGAGTGTGGAGATGAAGACTGGATGGGAAAAAAAAAAAAATTTGTACATTGACTTTTAATCAACTACAGATGTTTTGCAGAATTTCAGTGATTATTGAGTTACTTAAGACTTCAAAACCTCAAAGAAATACAGCTGCTTGAGACAACTTAGACTTAGTGCTGACAATAAAAAAATAGCGCTGAGTCTGCAATATTACATAACTATGCAATTTGAGACACACAAGCAATGTTATAAATGACCACATGATAAGTTTTGTGTGTCAGTAGTTACTAGCAAATAAAAATCAGCTTTTACAGTTAACACCCCTGTCTTAGTACTCCTACTGTATGTGCGGCAGTAAAAATGTGCTTTAAGAAAACCGATTATAATATAGCATAGAATTTGTTTCTGCTTGTAAATTCATTTATATTTGCATGTATTTTTCACACCACTAGTCAGGATGCCACCAGAGGGGGAAAAAAGAGGCTTGTTTTTATTCTTGCAGCCACCAGGGAGGAGAGAAGGATTATGGGTTATTTCCCTGACCACCCTTTTGACGTGCTGTCATGTTAGCAGAAAGAGCTCAGTAACCCTAAAGTAGACACTAAACGCTTTATGTCTTGTTTTTTTCCCCCCTGAGCATCTCATTCCAATTTTTTCCTCTCATGCACAGTGCAGTATTTTGTTCCTTATTTTCATTTTACAACCGTTTAAGCCATTGTTTCTATCTGTTTATTAAAGTGTGTTGTGTCCAGATTTTTTTTTCTATTTTCCTTTCTCAGCCTGCATCGTCTTTCCCCAGGGCTTCTTGTTAACGGCCACTTTATCAGCGCTCTGCCCGCGAGGAATTGCTTCTGGTGTTGCGTTTGTGAACGTCTGAGGTTTGGGCTGGTGAGATAGGGATCAAAAAGGCGATTTGTGGAGGCAAGAGAAAAGCAGTTCAGTATTGGAAATTCACTTTAACTCACTCGACTGAAAACAGGTTTGGTAGTGGGGTAGAGTATATCGTTGTTTAATGCACATGTGGATGAATTTGTTGGTCCCCCTTCCATTAAAGAAAAAAACCCCACAATGGTCACTAAAATAACTTGAATCTGAATATATAATTTAAAGGTAAATGGTAAAGACCATCTCCATGCAGTTTAATATTCCTGTAAATATAGGTGCAAATATTATTAGGAAGTGTAAGGTCCATGGGATTGTAGCCCACCTCCCTGGACGTGGCTGGAAAAAAGGGAAATGAACGATAAATTGAAGAGAAGGATAATGCGAAAGGTAACCAAAGAGCCAAGGACTTCTGAAGGGATTTAAGGTGAATTCCAAGGTCAAGGTACATCAGTGTCGGATCCCACCATCCGTCACTGAGGACTCAAATCATAAAAATCATAAAAAAGCCAGATTGGAATTTTCTAAAATGCATATTGACAAGCCACAGAGCTTCTGAAAGAATGCCTTTTGACTAAGCGTACTGCCCAGTGTCAGAACGCTCGGACGCAGTCACAGGTCATTTTTGTCCGGCCTGTTTCAGTATATTTTTTTTTATTCTATTGAATCAAAATCCAAAAGCAGGATCTGATTTTTCTTTAGTCGATGTTCATTACATTCTTATTTATTATTATTTCTGTCAGTTTCATGTTATTTTAATAAACGTGCGTTTTTCTTTCCCTAATTGACGGAACCAACGAATTTGTCCACATGTGTAGTACAGTAATGGTAGGTGTAAGTGAGTGTGGATGATGAGTGAGAACACTGGAAAAATTGGAAGAGATGATGCATTTGGTGCAAGTCTGTTTAATTATGGGATATTCTGCAGCATTTGGAGAGTGTAAAATATTAACATGCACTGCCTCGCAGTTAACAATCCATTATTCATTAGACACGGAACAATCCTGTTTGATTGGTTTATTATTCACTTTGTTTCTCTCCTCCTCCACATCCTCATTCCATCCTTATGTCCTCTCTCTCCTCCTCCTCCTCTTTCCGCATGTCTTCTGCATGTATAATCCACTTCGCACTCCACTTTACCCCCGAGTTCAAAAGCGAGGCTGCAGCTTGTAAATATGTATTTCATAAGCTTTATACTCTAGGAAAAACTCAACATGAGTGTTTCATCGTCGGCCCTTTTCACGGCATAATGTTCGGCTCGGCGTGTATTGTGTACTGATGTATTGACGCTTTTATCACAAGGTTTGTAACGGTGCATGAAGTTCTCGGCTTTACATAACTTTATTAGCCCCCATTATTGATGCTCAAAAGAAGTTTCTAATGTTACACCTAGCGAAACGCGATCGCTGGGGAAATCACAGCTTTAATCGATTACTTAGCTGTTAGATGATATTAACGACCTAATTTGGTTTTACAACAGAGCAACTCTGCAGGCCATCCGTAACTGTGTTTAAATGTTACGTGTTTAAATATTATCGATTTGTTATTCATAACAGCTTATGAGTGCTCCCTCACTTGTGCCTCTGCCTATCACTTCCTGCGTCCATCCTGTCTCTCTCTTAGTTAATTGCTTTCTCATTGATCGCTTTACGCTCTCTTCATCTCACTCCTAAACTCCCTCTCTGTTTGAGATTCTTTAATAATGCAGTTTATCTCAAGCACCCCTTATTTTATATACCCCTTATTACCACCTACTCCTTTTTTTCTTTCCAAAGCACATCAACAGCTGACTTGTATCTAAGAGCAGAAAAACTTGCCTGAAAGTACACCAGCAGGGTTTGCGGATTTCTTCACAGATGTTTCCTGATGCTCGAGATTTAACCCTGGACCCATGAGCTGTGAGGCATCAAAATTACCTTCTGCAGTGGTTTTTAAGTATTTTCAGAAGATGGTGCTCTTCTGGGAATTCCACACTTGAAAGTCTCTCTCTCTCTCTCTCTCTCTCTAGAGTTTAGACATGGTGTGCGAAGAATTTTTTTTTTTTTAAGCATCCAGTGAGGATCAGTTTTGTAAGCATAAAAAACATTACTGATTAGAGAGGCTAGCATGGTGCATTGAGACCGGTCCAAGGTGATTAGGAAGGATACATAACTCAAATTCCCCCTCTTTACAACCATGATGAAAAGAGAGGCATCTCAGAATGCACAGTAATCAATATAAAATTTTAAAACTTATAATGAATTCACTTGTTTGCGTGAATTAACAGAGGTTAAAGTATTTTTTAATTCTTATCGGTACTATTAACAGAACATCTGGGGCGGCACGGTGGTGTAGTAGGTAGCACTGTCGCCTTGCACCTCCAGGGTCCGGGTTCAGTTCCCGTCTCTGTGTGCATGGAGTTTACATGTTCTCCCTGTGCTTGGTGGGTTTCCTCCGGGTACTCCAGTTTCCTTCCACAGTCTAAAGACATGCAGATTTGGTTAATTGGCGTTCCCAAATTGCCCGTAGTGTGTGTGTGTGTGTGTGTGTGTGCGCCCTGTGATGGATTGGCCAGTGTGTACCCCGCCTTGTGCCCTAATGCTTCTAGTGATATAGATGATGAGTGAGTGAGAACACCTGAGACAATAACACATATTGTTAAACGGTCCAGTGCTGTTACAAGCTATTATCACCACTCGTAGAATGCCTTTCATCCAATTAGATTGCTCAATAAAAAGTAACTGTATAATATTTATTATACGTATATAGAAATTTGCAATTATTCATAGGCTAAAATATCAGTATAACTAACCACAGTATAACTGTTGGATAATAATAATAATAGTAATAATAATACCAATAATAATACCATAAGGAACTTTAGATCCTGGAATCCTTAATCAATGACACGAACTGCACAGATCGCCAGACAGAGCACATAGGAAACCTTATAGTGAACATTAATTAAGTTGTATTTGACTTGTATTCTAAAAAAAACAAAACCTCTCTATGCTTTAAAAACCTAATTTTGATAAGTACTGGGTTTTGAACACGAGAAGGTTAGATTAGTAAAATAATACTGACTTGGATCTTATATAAGCATAGGAGGCTGAGGTTTGAAAATAACCTTATCTGAAAACTCAGTTGGGAGCCGTATTTTGCACATCATTGTCTTTTCAGCTATGACATGCTTCCAGTCCATAGTGCAGATAATAAAACGGGGACAAGAAAGAATATGATCTATTATGCAAGGAGCGTTCAAGTCAAACTTTTTTTTTGTGAATGAAGGCGCAAAATCGATTGACATTTAAAGAAGACTTCAAGAAACATTAGAATGGTTCAAACCATATACTGTAAAGAAGGCTGTATGTCCGTGAATGACGGCTCCAGTGAGTGCCTTGGAGCCCACTGAAGTCGTTCTAATGAACATTTAGCAACTGGAATGCCTGATCCCTGAAAATTGATGAATAAATTGTTGCCAAGTGTCTGTTGAAATCATTGGCGGATATCCTTTCCAGTTGGATTATCACCCCCGATCTGCTTCACCACTTCTCTCCTGCTCCAAAATCGTGCTTCCGGATTCTTAACAACACCTCCGGTGAGGCCGATACAGCTCTCCCACTACACACCCCCTTCATAAATAACCCGGACTTTGGACAATCATTCCACACACTTACACACCATCGCTATTTGTATATATTTTGTAAATCTTATTATTTTTAGTTTTGTTGGTTTTGGTGCACCTCTTTTGTTTATTTATTGTTTAATACACTTTGGGTTACTGTTTACATTGGCTATGAGCATCTTTTCTTGTCCTGAGCGGCTAACACTTCACCAGAGACTAGATTAAAGTTCCCACGTTAGTGTAACCCGGTAATTAAATTATCCGATCATTACACTCTAAAGTATTTTCATGTTTGTGCTATTAAAGGAGTTCCTGGTAGGCCAGTGCATCAGACATGGAGCAGGCAGTCCCAACATGGCTCCAGCATACTAAGAAAACTTTCTACCTTGATAGTATCCAAGCACTAGGATAAGGATAATGGGATTATATACAGAAATAAAGGTAGTTTTTACTCTCAGAACTATGTTCTGTTATTCTGCAAAATCAAAAGTACTTGTTTGACTTATATATTATACTGACTAGTTATATGTTTACAAATGTACAGATAACAACATGTCATTCCGTGTGACCAAGTCAATCACCTATATAGAAACATGCAATTTCCAGGCTTACAAAACCACAAGAAGTAATATATTTGTTAGCATAGAGTTGAATATTTGGTGCCAACTCCCTCCTACTGCATTCAGTACTCTGTGCTGATCTGAACGAGCCTAGCGCTAATCTGATAAAAGAGAGAGATTAAATGTGCAAAAAAAGTGAAGAAAGAAAGGTAGAAGGGTTACGTGTGAAAAATGACCAGTGTGGGATGGAAAGAAATAAAGAATGACAAGAAATAGCTGAGAAACTCTTTTGCCCTCTTTGACCTTGTATGGGTGAACACAGAAAGCCTGCACCTTCACTTCAACCGAAGAGGTGCAAAGGTGCCTGGACTGACGAGAGCACATCCTGAGGTTTCTCACACACCCACGCACACGCAAGAAGAAGTGTACACACACACAGGGGATAATGGAAGCATATGGAAACTCACACAACAGACAAATAGACGAAAGTATATAGACGAAACATATTTCTGGGACAAGCAAAGTGTTTTAGATTGAAACGCACTTTACCATTTACAGTATAGCCTTACAGGGTTTTTAAATGATTATAAATGAAGGAAAAAGAGATGAGACCTCTTTATTGCCTTCTTCATGTCAACTGGACCTCTAAGCTTTGGACTGAAGAGAAGAGACAAGATAAACAGCTGGGCCACATGTCTCATCCTGCTGGCTTATGCGAAGCGTGGCAAAGATACACATCTTAGTTTTTCTTGTCGCCAAGGGCAGTGTTTTTTCTGGTATAATGCTGGGCACATTTGGTCATATATCACACTGTCAGAGAGAAGATGTAACATGCCTACAGTACATGCACATGCATGCACACACACACATAACACATACACACACACAGACAGACAGTGAGCTGAACTGAACTGTGACGCAATTATTTCTCATACTTATGTGTGTTTGTGTGTATTTCTGTACACACTTTCTCACTCTCTCCCACACACTTACACACAAACCCACACAAACACACACTGCATGCAGGCTCATGGGTGTATGAGTATGATTAAGTCATTTAATTCGCTCTTAATATGTAACTCTCTAGAGACACCTTTGATTTATTAGGGAAGCCAAATATTGAGCAGTATTGTGTTAATGTTGCTCTGCAGTAAACACTGAAGCACACACATTTCCAAATCTGGCATTTTACAAATACTTACAGTAAACTGCCTAGTGCTTTAAAGCTTGCTTGGAAAACTCAGGTTTATATCTGATACCAGTCCAACAGTGACAAACTCATATAGGAACCAAGCAACTCTTTAAATGCATCAGCTGCCAAGATATGGTAAACATCTAAGGTCTATGTTCATGTGTAATATCCGTGCCATGTCAGTCATCACTACCTGCTTAGATCAGATATGTCAAATCCGATCAAATAGGGATCCAGCGCCCCAAAATTGCTCCTTATAATTAGATCAGTGCATGCGTCACCCAGTGTCATCAATCATAAACTTTTTCATTTATCTTCAGTAGCTACTGTGGATCCAGGAGCTTCTCCTGGGTACGCTGGGGGACAAAACAGTTGGTGTAAATGCCAGCACATCACAGGGCATCTCTTTCTCCATTTTTTTCGCTCTCGCTCCCTCCCTTGAACACACATACTCACACCCCTAGAGGAAATAGAGAGTGAAACCCTGCACAGACAGAAAACAAAGTTCAGGATCTTTGAGCTCTGACACTGCAACACTCTGAATGGCACCCACGTTTTCATTCATATTTCTTATAACTGTGCTGTCTATCTTTCTATCTATCCCATATATGTGATTTTATCATGATTTATATATTATATACACAATATATTATATATTATTATAAAATATATTATAATATATAATATTATATTCTTGATTTTAATTTTTTAATATACTTACATACATACATACAGACAGATAGATAGATAGATAGATAGATAGATAGATAGATAGATAGATAGATAGACAGACAGACAGACAGACAGACAAATATCTCCCTGGCATCATCATTGCATGCCGTGCTGAAATACGGCTTCTTTTGGCTCCAAGACTGACACCTCATTCTCACCCACCCACATCCTAATGCGGCTCCTGTTGACAATTCTAGCTGTTCATATCAGCTTATAAAGTGAGATATTGTTGCAGCTCCTGTGTTCACGGTGGCATCGGGATGGAGAGAGCACTGAACTTCACACCATTAAATTCCCCCTTGCTGGGCTCATTGCTGTGATGGCTTCCTGGAGTGGATCCAGGCCTGGCTGCAGTGGACAGTATTAATGACCCCACACTGTCTAAATTTAGCCAGAACCATTCGCCATGCGCTTTTTGAGACTGAAGAAGAAGATGTGCTTGTACTGATATACAGTGGGTTCCCAAACCCTATCCATTTTGGTGGCACGATTCACAGCGAGTCTGAAATGCAAGCCAAGGAAGTGTGATTAACTTCTAGTGAGACCACAAGAGTTTAAAGCATGTGCCATCCTTGTGAAATGAAAGAACCAGGACTATGTGGTCAAACTTGGGTTGGATTTTGTCAGAAAAGTGACTAAAAACCAATTGGCCACGCCACTCTAACAGAGTTTCAGACATCCACTAAGGAGATAGGAAAGATAACCATCTCAGAAATATTTCATAAACCAACCCAGGTGGAGAGCCTCTAGGCATACTGCAAACTTCTCCTGAGTGAAAGGATCAAAAGTCATAAGGAAAAAGAGTTTTTGATCTAATAAGACGAAATGGATATATTTAGCAGTAAAGCATGGTGGCGGCGGCAGTGTCATACCTATATAGCTAACCACTATACCACCATGCCGCCCCAGGTGTTCTGTTAATCATTAATATACACTGACTTTCCACCACCTCCTTAGTGTTTTCTCCTCACCTTTTGGCTACATATTACAGATAAGAATTTAAAAATACTTTAACTTCTGTTAATTACACTGTCAATTGCTAACTGCCAGCTCTGCCAGTTACGGTTAGTTAGAAATAACTGGTTAAATAAACGGACAAATCATAATGTCTTGATAATAATCTGTTGTATTAAAGCGCTCAGCGCTTTTTTGCTGAATAACAACGCTGCTGTGTTGCCTTTGTGACCGCATCACAGTCATGCTGATATCCAGCACTACAGCCATCATTCTCTTGTGCTATTGCTTAATTAATACATCATTAATTAATTCAATTCAATTCAATTCAATTTTATTTGTATAGCGCTTTTAGCAATTGTCATTGCCGCAAAGCAGCTTTA
>JAOVVA010000026.1:6621834-6633277 GCA_028565275.1 Leiocassis micropogon
TATAAAATGTATACTGTATACTGTATATATGTTCAACCTGGTTAAAAAAAGATCTGTAGTGCTTGCTTAGCCAGCATTATAATCTGATGGAAGAACGGACTGAGAATTTTATTTAAGGAATCAGATTGTCATTAGTGAAAAGGGTAATCATTAGATTAGCATTACAACAAGTAGGGAGTGCTGTTCTGCTATGCTAACACGAAGAGTTTCAATGCTTGCAACATTCCTACTTGAATGCAAGGTCTAAATCTCACCACCAGTCTTTGAGTGCGTGGAGTCTGCATGCTCTCCCCGTGCTTGGTGGGTTTCCTCAGGGTCATCTGGTTTTCTCCTACAGATGAAGACATGTACTGTAAGTTGATTGACAGTCCCAGATTTTGCCCATAGTTTATGATTTATGTGTGTGCTTGTACTCTGCAATGGATTGCCAAATGTTATTAAAATGTACATTTAATAATGTAATCAAATGTAATTTTATTTCACAGCATTTTTATTAACAAAAAAGCTTTAGCTGTGCTGTTCAGTTTCTCTCTGTGTGATCTGTGTGCCCAGCAGGCGGCTCACATCCCTCCCCTTTCCCATTGCCGTGTAACGATACTCTACCCACAGAAATCCTGACTAAGTGGTTTGTTTATACTAACTGGAAATGTCTGAGCAGTCGATTTCATATCTATCACAACAGTGTGCTGGGGGAAAGGGTCAATGGTTAATCATTTAATGGAAGCACAGACACCTTTTAGTCATGTTATTCACTTATCCAGACTATTGTAGTCAAGGAATGTTGTGTAGCCTAGAGGGACCCCAGTGGGTCATGGCTGCGTTGTTAACAACAAACTGAAAAACTCTGTGTTTAATAGCATAACATTTTCATTTATTTGGATGGCTCAAGAGCTGTGTTTCTCCCCTTTTCCTTTCTCCTTCCATCACACTCATGTAGATCATTTTTTAACCCCCTTGTTATAACTGTAATTGACCATTACACATTAGGTAGGACGACCATTCCTACTATTCCACAGCCAATGAGTGACTATGCTCATGTGAAACCTCACAGTCTTTCATTATGGTATTTGTGCTTTACATACTTTACAATGTTGTATGTTTTTTTGTTTTTTTTTTGTGCTCAATCAGTGGTGTTGCTACTAGCCTAAATCTTGACCTGGTTTGGCCAATATATGACCTTTGGTTGTATTTTAAAGACCAGTTAGCATCTAATGATGGCAGAGCTGCATGATTAATCGGGGAAAAAAAATCACGATCTCAATTCATACATACATGCGATTCTCATGACAGCGAATCACTTGCGTGTATTTCCCTGCATTCAGATCACGCCTCATTCACGAATTCACTAATTTACTTCATACGATCCCGGATTGCTGTATCAGTCAAGGTCACTTTCAGTCGCTGTCACTCACATGATGTGTAACAAGCTAAACATGCTTACCAGTTATCAGGAGTTGGGGTAGTGTTCTGTTATTTTCATGTTAAAAACAGATTGGTTTTTTTTTTCGCTTAAACGCTTATTTACTCCATCAAAGTCACACTTGCGTTGTGCTCAAACTGTATTTCCTGCGCGTGCTCAATATCACAAAACTCTTCTCAATCATAAGCTTTTAAAAAAATTTTTTATATATTCTGACAACCTGTTTCTGATTGACTCCTTTTAATGCTTTATGTGTCCGCTCAATGTGTATAGGTGTGTCAAACGTCACACACGGAATTAGACTGCCAAAAAAATTAAACGTTTAATCTTTCGTGCAGAAAGATGGAAACGTAATCACTACGCCAAAACTCACGGTGATTCGCGATGAACCGTACTTACAGCCACCCTGTAAAATCACGTAGGTGAGATAGGGGTGTTAAATTTTCTTCAGTTGTTGCGTTTATCATGGCATAAGTTGATTATACATCTGTGTTATTTTAATCAACATATGGTAAATGTCTCTCACACACACACATGCTAAAAACTCAAATACATACTATTGTCTAATCAGAGACAGGCACGTGCAGTTCTAAATAATAATTATAATAATATTTTTTTATTGTGTTTTTTTATTGTTTATATTCTGTTTCTGTTTAACAACTTTTCACTTTATTTACATTAAAATAGGGACAGGTGACTTTTATTTTGGAAGTCCTGTGCAGACAACAGTGAATGCAATCAATGTTTTTTGTTTGTCTCAATTCCCATGGAGAAAAATCTTGATTCACATTTTGTCAAGAACCGTGCAGCCCTAGTAGAGGGCCTTAAAAAATAACATATGACACAGTCGTCACATGTTGGCATATTCGGAATAGAGTAGCACAGTGACACACAGGGTGTAGGGGCATTATGCCACAGTGAAAATAGGTGTTTTATGGCATAGTGCCACATTTTAAACTAGGGAATGAGCAGAGTGGTTCTGGCATAAAATCTCAATCTTGTGCTGATGCTGATGTTTAGTTCTGGTCTGGGGTCTCCTCTATAGTTTGGCAATAGGAGGAATGCACTTTTGTACTTAATTCTATCCCAAGGGTCTTTACACTTAACATGAACGTCCTTCTCTTCTGTGTTATTCTCATAAACCTTGATATAGTTATATGTTCATACTTATATTGCGATAAAACCACATGAAAGAAAAGATGACAAAGTTAATCTAACCTCAAATGTCATACTAAACTATAACAGCAAGAGTAAGAGGAGGAGAATACATTTTAATTAAAAAGTCCTGAACAAATGAAGGAACCATGAGTTGTTCATAAAAAGGATCATAGTCCTTAGTTATGCATATGATCAATATTGAGTAAGAGCATGGCATTAATAGAGAGAGAGCAGCCTGGTCAAGGGATGTGGTGAAATCCATCCATTCGTCTAGGAACCTCTGTAGTCCAACTAAAAACCAAGGAAGCCAATGGTGACCATTGTATTTATTCCCATTTATATGACTGTGGTAGGACCTCCGGTCAACATTCATAGGCGCGTATGTGGTGAAATGGCGAACGTAAATAGGTTAATCAGGGTAAAATAGTGCAGAATGCTCCTGCTGTACTAGAATATTTATGTGGAGGGAGAAAAAAAAAAGGAGAGAAATTTTATGAAGCAAGTGATCGCAGTGACTGACTTATTTTCCATATGTTCCACAATGTTTAAATTAATATGATTTTTTAAATCAAAGAACAAAAACAAATAATTGTTTGCAATTATTTTTAAGGTTAATTAAACCTTTTGATAGAGCACATTTTGAGTCACTATATCTTAAAGATAAATGTAGTAAAATTGACCTGAACAAGCCATCTCTACCATCTCTACTTTGTCAAAATGATTGCTTTGTAGCATACCGAGAATCGTGAGAACGGTGAATCTAATTCCAGAAAACCTTCCACCACCACCACCACCATTTTTGATACTTTTACCATGAAGCAACGTCCCAGCTGTCTGGAAGAGGCCGATATGGGAGTTGGTTAAAAAAATTGTTTTGTGTTTTTTATTGCCCCAAGGAACATATTTTCCCAATGCTTTTTCTTAGGCCTTGTCCAGACATACATGGGTATTTTTATTAAAAAAAAATTTCCTCCTGTGCGTTTGGTGCTTTTGGTCCACACGTCACTAAAGTAAGCTTTATGGAGAACTTCTTCCAGGG
This sequence comes from Leiocassis micropogon, assembly GCA_028565275.1. NCBI lineage: Eukaryota > Metazoa > Chordata > Actinopteri > Siluriformes > Bagridae > Leiocassis > Leiocassis micropogon. Next base: position 6,625,452 of record JAOVVA010000026.1, read on the forward strand.
TGAAGCTATTTAGAAACTTTTTTAGCGTTGATATGTAGACAGGAAAACTGTGTTTAGTGCTTGTAAATGTGTTTGCCACGGGCATCATATCTCCTGTGCTTGATATCTGAGCATGGCATATTCAGTGGACTTGTTTTTAGGCCTCTGGATGGTCTTACGGTTAGGGTTATATTGGCCTTTTGTATACTGGATTGGTATGCTTTAAAAGTGTGTTTTATGTTTTCATTCAGTTTTTTTTTTTTTAACTCCAGGACAAAATTAAACTATACTGGTTGTTCAGTGTAAGGAAACGGAGAATCAGTTTTAGAAAACAGCCCTAAAGTTGATCACTATCTTATAACAGCACACTTTGCTTTATTTTTCATCTTATCATCATAATACCAACCTGGTGTCATGAACAATGAAAGTCAGATTGTTTTCATTCAGTTTCATCCAAAATCTGATGCCTAAACATGTTTAGCTCTAAACTAGCCCCTTTATATTTTCAGTTTTATATTCATAGTGATAGTCCAAAGTAAAAAATAATAATGAAAATGATGTTTGTGTGTTTAAGTGGTGAGTTGAGGTGTCATGGTGAAGTCTATGATGTACTGCTCTTTTTGAATGTTTGGGTTCTCAGGGTGTGATATCACTTTTGAGAATCAATTTGCAAGGCGCGTGTAGGCAGGGAACAAGATAATGCACTCTATTAGAAAGTGTGCAAATCGCCTTTATAGGCTCACATATACTCAATCGGGGATATATAGGGAGAGACAGAGAGAGACAGAAAAAGACAGAGAGAGAGAGAGAGAGAGAGAGAGAGAGACGAGACTTGAGGTGAAAACTGAAAGTGAGCAATGCGTTGGGTTTTTGTGGGTGCATATTACATTACAAACCAAGTGAGAGTGAAAATGAGCAAGCTTCTGCATCCTGCCCATCTTGCTCTTGTTGCTATGGTGATCTTCTTTCTGAGATCGGTCACTCCTGCTAAAGTATGGGTTTAAACAAGGGAGGATACATCTGCCGAAATAAGGAAGGATCCAAGCCAGGAACACAGTGCTCACATCCACACCATTAATCAGTCCCATTTCTCTCTCTCTCTCTCTCTCTTTCTCTCTCTCTCTCTCTTTCTCTCATGCAGACTCATAAACTCATTTGTTCTCATGTAGACTTTCTGTAGATATGATCTTCACATCTTCTAGCTACTGTATGTATCAGATGGTTACTTTATGATGTTCTGTTACTGTGAATTTAAAGTAGAGGCCACAGCACAATTGCAGCTTGGACATTTACACACTAACACTCAGAAAATGATCTCCTTTTTGCTGTCGGATTCATTTTTGTTGTCAGGTTGGCAGTTTTGTTGTTTGGTGGAGGTATGCAGATGCATCAGCGCTGTCTGATAGAATCAGGCGCATTTTGGCCTGGAAGTTTGATGAATGCTGTGTCTGCATGTCGTCAGTGTTTGTTTTTACCCGAAATGTCCGTTCTAAGTTCTAAGGTCCTGAGGGGTTTTACAACTCCGCTGATCAAAGACAAAAAATTATTTTCTTGTTTGTGATTGCTGTTACCACGCTTCTAACAATCCTAACAATTACAGTTTTTAATTTAATAAATAATGGAAATGGTTCTTGTTTGTTTCTCTCTTTAACTGGAAAATTCTTTATACACTTTTCCATATCACAAAACTTAAACATAGACCTTAATGTTACAAGGAGACCCCATGGATTAAAAAAAAAAATGCTTTTCTACTTTATCCACCAGGATCTTTAGCATGTTTTGTGCGGTAGAGAAAACAAGAGCATTAATATAAACCTGTGATTTCCCTTGCAGCAGGAACTAATGTCTGCGCCACAGACCTTCTGACTGATCAGATCCAACATAATTATGCCCTTTAAACCAGCTGTGATTTAAATCTTTTGTGATTTGTCACTTGTGAACAATGGAAAGCACTTTGCTGGTCTGCTGCAGTGATGTAAAACAAGCCCTATATAGTTAAGTAAATACAGTTTATAAGTGCTAAAAGCTTGGCTCATCTGTTACTCTTGCATTTGCTCAGTAACTGTAGCACCTCCTCTGAAACATTAGCTAAAATCTGCTCTGGTTTCTTTAGTGAAAAAATATGTAATGTTCCAAGTAGAGTTGTAACGGACCATAGTTAATACGTGATATGTACAGATTGCTCCCAATAATGAACCACGGATTAATTGCAAAGTTTAGGAGTCAAATTATCGAATACAGTTTCGGCCTTATTTCTGAGTGTAACTCAGTTTTTCCCATGCACACAGATAAATAAAAATTTATATTGCATTTGTTTTGCTTGCTCCAACACACTTTCTTATGCACGTGTGGTTTAGTTTGCTTAAATGTTCTCTCTTATACTCGCTCTTTGTTCCCTGGAGTTGCTACAGTAGATCACACTGACTAACTTGATGAAAAATAGACATATTATTGTTATTATTATTATTATTATTATTATTATTATTATTATTATTATTATTATTATTATTTTACTGTGAGTTTGGAAAGATCCTGAATGTACAATTTAACTGAAAGTGGGAAGTGATACTTTAGTTTAGAATTTAGCAAATTTTACTAAAAATAAAATATAACACTGTAATCGTCAAATCAAAATGACGAGCCACATTTTAATAATATGTTGTTGGTCTTCCGGCTGCTCCCGGCAAGGGAGCAGCCGAACATTTTAATAATATGATGTCATCTAGTATAAATAATGTGATCGTTCTTGTAATCTGTATCACTTTCTAGTGTCTTTACTCCTTCCTTCGCTTGCTCAGGTCAGACGGCTCAGGCAGTAGCACGGACAGTACAAAGAGATTAAAAACCGGCTTCTATCCGACAGAGCTTTTCCTCTGTACCTCCGCCTGTCAATCAGTCCATCCCGACGATAAGACAAGCAGACGGGGAAAAGAGAGATAGGGAAAAATGTTATCTGACTGAAGCTTTTGGACTTAACTGATTCAGTGGACATGACTACAGGATGTACCTTGTCTCACATTCACAACACAGCATTGAACATTCACAATCTCGTGTTAAGTAATGAGAATATAATAAGTGAGAAATTGAGAAAGCATCACAGTGAGAGTCCGGTGCGAACTAAGTGGCTGTGTGTGTATGTATCATGATGCTGTGCTTGTGCCGTTGTTTGTTTCTGCAACACAAATAAAATTTTTTGCCTGATGATAATTCTGAGGACATGGCCACTTCTTCTTCCACCAGCCTTTACTTTGACCAGACCTTCATTCACTGGCTCTGATTGGCTCGCATTTCATACATAGTAAAACATCTAGCCAACAAACGATGAGACTGAATTCTTGTAACCAATCATTACACATTGTGTGAGTTTGGGTTTATCAGGAAAGGTTGGGATGCTTAACCTAACAAAGTTCTAAAAAAAACATTTTTCAGTATTTCTTCTTATTCTCCTTTTTCTTATTATTATAGTTATAAAGAAAAGTACATACATAGGATACATCTCACTGTAACTTTGGCTTCTAGCTCCCTTGCTTGACTCCTGTACTTTCTTTCTGCCTCGCCTTTTACTAAAAACTTGATGTGCTGGCGACTTCGTTTGCGTAAAATTTTAGTGCACACTCATGAGCGCATATTTAAAATGTACAGCGCCATCTGTTGAATTTTGAGATGAACTAATGATTTTTTTCAAGGTCGATTATTGTATTATTTTTTTTAATGATATAAGGACATTTCCAATTAAATTTCAAATTAGCATATCTTCTTTTCCTGTGGGTCAATGAAAGCCTATATGTTACCTCACGCTCGGCACCTGAGAAAACCCCATTAAAATTTGTTCAGTAGTTTTTATGTGACGCGTGCACAAACAACCAGACAGACATTTCAAAAACCATCTTGATGTGTTCTATTACTCATCTTATGTCCCCCCAAATTATTTTTGTCGCAGTTATCATCAATGTTTAATGTCAAAAATATCTACAAACATGCCAACTTTACCGTTTTTTTCATAAATATATATATATATATAAATATATAGATATCATCTATTCAATATAATCCCTATTTTACTCTTTAACTTTGCATGTCTTTATTTTAGGTCCTCCAAGGCCCACCCTGGTCCTGTCGTCCACATAAGTGATAACCCAATGGATGAAGGCAAGGTAAGATTCCCTCCAGTTTCTTCAACTCTGCATTGACACACAGAATGTCCACAGTCTCCAGGACTAACCTTTTCTGGTAGAAATTAAGCACTACTTCATATAATAAGCCTGTTTTCTTTAATTGTGTGTAATAATGCTGTTTTAGTTGTGATTATAAGGAAATAAAAGAGATTTAAAGCGGTATTTGAACATACAAATCTTTAAGCAGGAAATGTATTTCAAATGCAATGTTAAAGAAGATAAGATTCGTTCTGTGTGATTACGCAAGATGAGTTACTCCTCCTTAACATTTCTCTCTTTATTGCTGCCATAGCAACAACTAGAAGCACAAACAAAGGTGGCATTACTGTTACTCAATGTTATGCCTATTGCTATTAATAGAAAAATCTTTTATACTTAACAACATGATCATAAAATTGTTCCCTTGGTTTTTTGAATGATCAGCTGATTAAAGCTCTTGCAGTAAAGACAATAAACAACCCTTGTGGTGATTCAAACTGTCAGATTCTGCTTCACATTATAGTTCAGTAGGTGTCGCTCATAAAGATCCTAAAGATGAAGAAGTGATGGTCTTGGAGACATACAGTGGAAGTATTTACTGAAGCACCAAAAACTGATATATTTTGAACGAATGTGTCAAAAAGTGTGAATCAATTCTTAATCTATCACTGACCCATTGATTTGGTAAATCAGGTTGACCCACAAAAGATGAATTAAATCACGGAGCTCTACTGGTGATGCATGAGGAGTAATAAATGATTAATACTTTAGGGCTATAGTGCTATGACATTTTGGAGGCTATGGGATGTTTTCAGAGCTGAATTGAGCACATGCAGCGACGGTTAAATACCAAAACTGTGCACATCGCTATTCAGATTGAACTCGAGATTGAAGAGGAATGCCACATATTTTTGACCTCAAGTTTGTTTTATTTGCATCTAGTATTGCATCCAGCATGATGCAACCACACACAAAAAAAATGTAATGACACTTGAGACCATTAAATATGACTACTAATTAATTTCATGTAGTCTCTCTAGAGTCTTCTTCCCACACACATTATTGTTCCATGACCTCGCTTGAATAGTTCCTGGCTTCATGAATTTGTGCTCACAATTAATTACTAATCAGCATATGATCCGAATTAAAAGTCAAATGCAATATAATAGGATATGCAGGATCAATTAAACAAAAACTAGGACTGTTCATGCAACAGTAAATTAGTAATAAAACAACTTTTTTTAAAAACAAACAAAAATTTAGTAATCTTTAAAATTGAAGGACTTGATTCTCAAATAGTTGCATGCCAGATCTCTTATATACTGTATAGACATATCTGTTTCTTTTAGTACTTGGGTTAATCTCTACCTTCCCACACACGTGATATCCTGTTTCATCATAGTGTTTGATTGTTTTGGTGAGTGCACTTGGGGATACATTTCGATTTCTTGAGATTTTTCTGATTCACCTTCATTTCTTAAAATAATAATACAGTGGAAACTTGGATTACGAACATAATTCGTTACGGAAGCGAGCTCATATTCCAAAACACTCGTAAACCAAATCGAATTTTCCCATAAGAAATAATAGAAACTCAATTATTTGTTCCACAGCCCGAAAAAAATAATAAATACATAAAAATAATTAACACAAAATATTAAGTAAAAATAAAACAAATTAACCTGCACTTTACCCGACAGATAAGTGTTTCTGTTTGTGCGCGCAGGCGCTGTGGATGTGTGTTTGTGTGTGTGAGTGTGTGTGTGAATCTAAAGTAAGTTCCCCTCTCCCCCTTCTCGTCTTACACAGTTACCCTTCCTCCACTCTTTTCACACACACGCGCACACACAATGAAAACACTGTTTTATCGGAAAATAAACAAGAAATCTCTCTAATGACACTCGATTGAGCGATTCACTAACGGAATCACTGCTGTAAAGTAAAAATAAAACAAATTAACCTGCACTTTATCTTTGAAAAGAATCGCGACAGAGCAGTGTTTCTGTGTAGAGCAGAGAGAAAGAGTGTCTGTGTCTGTGAAAGCGAAAGTAGGAGGGGCCTTTGTGTGTGTGTGTGTGTGTGTGTGTGTGTCACGGTGTCCAATGACGCACGCGCACACAGACACACAGAGCAAGCTGAGCCTTGAGCAGAAAGAGAAAATGGATTTTTCAAGTCAAAATTTATTTAAAAATCTTTGTTCATCTTGCAGCTCGCAAACCGCGTTACTCGCAATCCGAGGTTTCACTGTACTGTCTTTTATTTCCTTACCATCGAGTTGTACAGTAGGTGTAGTAGCACTAATATTGAATCTGTATCCATCCTTTCTCTGCACAAGACAGCTGATGGTCTAAAGCACATTAGGAAGGCAAGAAATGTCACAAATTAACTTAACAAAACCGTTCCAGGTAATTACCTCATAAATCTGATGAGAGTGTGCCAAGCTGTCATTAAAGTTAAATATTGCTACTTTGGACAAACTAAAATATATAACACATTCTGGGTTGTTTAAGACTTTTTTGTTTACTATATAATGCCATATGTATTCTTTTATAGTTTGATGTCGTCAGTATTAATTTACAATGCGGAAAATAATAAAAAATATTTTTTTTAAAACAATCCACACTTTTTAAAGTGATAAAGAAAATTTAAAATGTAATTAAAAAAAAAAGTTTATAAATTCTATAAAAATATACCATTGCCCACAGCCTGTATAAGAACTGAATAAATCCTTCATCATGTAGGTTTTCTGAATAATTGGGCACATGGATGGAAGGAACGGAGCCTAGCTGTTAATTGGAACACAAGTACTCACGTCAAGTACCTCTAGCTACTGTAGCTAGATTAGCTTAAATGCTAAGGTGGATAATGTTAATTTATTTGCTAGTGTTACATTGCATTTTATTGAACTCCATCATCCATACCTTACATGTCAGCCCATGTAGACATTTCTAGTGGTAAGTTAAACTATTACAGTTAGCTGGTTAGCTAAAGTGATGCATAGTGGATGGTTAGCAAGTTGACAGCTGCAGTGCAGCTATCACTCAAATCGGCCTTGCCCCAATTATGCATAATTTTATGGTTTAATGTAATTTTAACTGACGAGTTACATAAAAAATTACCTACATGCAGTTAGTAATAATAAATAATTAAATAATCAATAAACAGTCAATATTTTTTTGTTCAAGGCTGTAGACACTTTTATTTCTGTCGTAAAGTTGGCCATTCAAACATGGGGGTGTCTGGTGATTGACTCACTTGATAGAGCCAGCCCCTAGTGGTCATTCTAGAAACTGCATGTTTTGGCACTTGCGCAAACCAGATCCATCTTCTACATTTTTAAAGGGTAGTATTCTAGTTTTCAGTTTATGGTGTTATGTACAATATCGCCACCCTACTGGACTGGAGTGTAAAACAAGATGGACAGGAAAAAAAGATTACACACACAGCATTTCAATACCCATTAGATACTTATGGAAGTTTTTAACACTTTAAAACCTGTAAGGAATATAACTTCTTCAGACCAATCAGACAATAAACATTACTACTGAATCAAATTGAATCGAAAGTCGTAATGCTCAAAAAGTTAATCGAATTGACCTACGATTCACATCTCTAATCAAACTTGAGGATTTATTGAGTATTATTTTAATAAGTAATGGATATCAAGGTGTCTCTGTCCTAGCAGTGGATGTT
>JAOVVA010000026.1:6639453-6653443 GCA_028565275.1 Leiocassis micropogon
TAGCCTTAATGTGGGAGCCCCCTAGTGACGGGGAGGAATTGGCTACGACTAATATTGGGGAGAAAATTGGAAAAAATCCAAAAATATATATATAAAAAAAAAAACATAGAGAGAATCATGGATATCTCCAATGATTCAACACGAATCTCTGTTATACAGTGTACCACAAAGTGGCATCTGCCCTGCATAAGCTCCCAGCTACGTGTGATTGGCTGGTGCTGCTGTGATTGACCCTCCCACCCTGAGAGCATGGCTTTTCTGTTGCGCCACTCTGGAGGCAGGTTTGCAGTTTAGCCATTGTCTGAGAGTGCTCTGCTGCTACCGTGGGCTTCAGATAAAAATCTGCTCAAGTGAAGGCTGTATTTTGCCCTGGTTGTAGCCAGAAACCATGAAGGGCTACACAAGGGAACTTTTTTTTTCAAAATGCTTATTCACTGTGCTAATAGGACAAAATAATTATTAATAACAATAATAATAATAATAATAATAATAATAATAATAATACACAGATGACTGGAGTTAGCCAGGTTTTTACGGCTTGATCGGAAATGACAGGTGACCAGCTATCCCATCCAGTTTCGATCATGCTCGGATCATTGGAAAATCTGGCTTGCTTGATTTCTTAGATTAAGTACTGTCTGAAAATCATCTGGATAGAGCTTTCGTCCCCAGGTTGGTAGCCAGTGTCTCAAGTACTTTTGCCTTGAGATTTTGAGATTTTATTGAGTGAGAGCAAAATTTGTGTATATAAGAACAAACAGTTGAAATTTTCATTAAAGAAAAAATATATATAATAATAACGTGCCAGCTTGAGTCACATTGCCATATTATTATTTTACACATATTCTACAAATCAAGGTTATGTGCATTGAACTATAAATAATAACTATGAAAACAAAATCTCTTGTGACCCTGTTCTCATCTCCAGGCTACAGCACATGGGGTCATGACCCCAAAATAGAGAACCAATATATTACTACATGCACAAATACTGAAGCATCTGCTCTTCGATTATTATTAGGTGTTTTGTAAGCAGGGGGCAATAGTCATATACAGGTAATTTAATCATGAGCTATTTCATACTATGTTAATAATGAATTTTTCACTTTTCTATATATATTCTTGTCTCTCTGTCTGTCTGTCTCTCTCTCTCTCTCTCTCCTAGGCGATCCATTCTGTGGCCTGGCACCATGAGGGGAAGCAGTTCATCTGTAGTCACTCAGACGGCACACTGACCATATGGAATATAAAGTCCCCAGCCAAGCCTGCACAGACAATCACCCCACATGGTGAGAGGCAGATGTACTAATCCCCTGCAAATATCATGTGGTACACCATATAGCATTTTTATGGCAGTTTTACAGCAGACGTCAAGACGTGAATTTTATTGCCAGTTACACAATCCGGCCTAATGGTGTTTTAGGTTCATGAATTTTCACTTGACTTATTCACTTGACTTATTCCCTCTCCTAAAAACACCCACATACATGCAAACCCATTCACAAAAAACAAATGACTATTATAAGGTATAATCTCAAATTCGGGAAGATATACCAGGTAGCTCTGTGAAGCTGATTGTACCGTAATTTGATTTCCTGTTTTTAAACTCATGTTGTGCAGTAACCATCATTTTATTTATTTATTTATTTATTTATTGGTCATTTTGTACACTCATTTTTTCTTAAGCTACAGATGGAAAGTGAATCTAGTGTCCCTTTTAGTGCACCACAAGCTTTTCCCTCTTAGAGGAATATTGAAGATGCACCTTTAGAGACCCTACATAAACCACAATCATAATCATAGGCAATCATAATGAGAGAGAGAGAGATGGAAACAGAAGCACAGAAGTTTATATCAATTTATCCTTAACTGTCTTCTAGAATGAAATGATGGGAAACACAGAGGGATTTTTTTTTAATGTGGCCTTAATTTATTATGGTAATGTCTGTTTTACCTGATGGCTAGGAAGGAATATGTTTTAGGCCACAATGCTTATTGCCACATCCTGTTTTAAATGGAGAAGGGTAGTAGTAAGGAATGAGAATGAGGCAAATGCAAGAAGATGAGGTATTTCAGATTCATCTGCTCTGTTTTGGTTTTAGGAAAGCAGCCCAAGGATGGAAAGAAGCCAGAGCCATGTAAACCCATCCTCAAAGTAGAGTACAAGACATCGAGGGCAGGGTAAAGTGCACAATGCATATATGTGTGTATATATATGTGTATATTTATATATGTATATGTATATACTAGTATGAGGGGCTTTGCCTCCCATCTCTGACACACACATATAGAGACACTTAAAAAGCATCTAAGCCTTTTGAATTACAGTCATCAGTCATACTGTTTGTATTTGCATATGTGTACAGGGATCCGTTTATGATCCTGTCCGGCGGTCTATCGTACGACACGGTTGGTCGGCGGCCATGTTTGACTGTTATGCACGGGAAGAGCACAGCGGTGCTGGAGATGGACTATCCTATCGTAGACTTCCTCACACTCTGTGAAACGCCATATCCTAACGGTAAAGCTTTCTCAATAACACCCCCTTTTTCATCTGCCACTTTCTACTGCTTCTGTCTGTAGAAATCAGTGACTTTATCTCGGCTTTAGTGATTTCATTTTGCATTAATGTGCTGTTGTTCTCTTTCCTCAGAAGGCATCCACCCTTTTGGTAGATTTTATGAATAATCTCGCAGCCAATTCCAAACCTTTCTGTCAGCACATTTCTTTTTTGTCAGTATTTTATCGGGACCAGTATGAGCTGAGACAAGCGAAAGCGCTACTGCTGCTGCTTCCAGTTGCAGTGCATTGTTCATTTTGCCTGCTTTTTATTTTTTATTGATTTATTTATCTATTTATTGAGTTAATGGTAGTCATTCAGGAAATTCAGCCAGTGCTCAGGGTCACAGAGTTGTTTTATTTCTCACCATTCCAACCAGCAGTACCTGCTGATATCTATTCTGATGTTTAGAAAGAAAGGTCTACCTTAGCATTGTTATCATACTTCAGTGACTAAAACAGTTTTTCTTTTTTTCTGTCTGCCTGTCCACCCTATACAGATTTTCAGGAACCTTATGCTGTAGTTGTCCTTCTAGAAAAGGATTTAGTTGTTATTGACCTCGCACAAAATGGGTATGTGCTTATTTCCATTATTCACCTATAGTGTATGCCTGTGACTAAAGTAATCTAATCTTTTTTTTTCTTTTTTCTTTTTTTTAACAGTTACCCGATCTTTGAGAACCCCTACCCCTTGACCATCCACGAGTCTCCAGTGACGTGTTGTGAATATGTTGCCGACTGTCCCGTAGACCTCATTCCTGCACTTTATTCAGTTGGCTCCCGCCAAAAACGTCAGGGCTATAGCAAAAAGGTGGGAAAGCACGCAGCCGCCATCTCATGCAGTCAATGTGCTTTACAATGATGTGTAATCTATACGTTTTATCCCAGGGACTGTATTTTACTAAGGGATGAGAATTTGTCTTCCCTGGCATTTATAGCTTGTATGCTATCTAGTCCTAATGTAGTGTTCAGATCCATTGCCATCCCACACTGTCTTACTGTATCTACATTATTGTCAAACCTCAGAATCAAGCCCTTGACCACTAAGCATTACAACAACATCTGTTCTGAATGGAGGTTGTTTCAAGCTAAAAATGTACACTTCAAATACACACAAGCTCCACTCTAGAGGTGTGTGTGAATTCCTTATGTGCGTGTGTATCCTGCTGTGCAGGACCATTGTCCCAAAATGCTGCATCTCAAGCTCACATCAGGAAGTATTTGTGCGTGTGAAAAGAGGTGAGACCGTTCGACCGACTGCAAAGTTCAGTCTTTATGCTGCGAGCTGTGTCACAGCGAGAGACGCAGACCGACCCCTACGGAGAGACAGCATAATGGCATGTGCAGCGCGACAGCCCTCCATACCCCCATTCAGTTTCTCAGAGCTCTTTATCGTCCTGACTAGCTTTAGCCTAGCATGTACATGAATGACCTTCTGCTAAACAAGAGCACTATTATATATAATTGCATTTAGCTTTGATATAAATGACTTAAGCCTGTATTCTTTACACAGGAATGGCCTGTAAGTGGTGGAAACTGGGGCCAGGCCACCCAAAGCTATCCTGAAATAATAATAACTGGGTGAGTGTGTATGTCTTTGTCTCTGTGTGTCTCTGTGTGTGTCCCTGTGTGCAGGGGTGAGAGTGATTAATATTAATCAGTCATATGATTAAATCATTAAAACTACCTAGGTGTCCCTGGTCCCCTGGGACATGACTTCACCAGACATCTGGGGATACCTGGGGCTGTCTGGCACCAGGATGTTGGCAGCAGATCCTTTGGGTGCTGGGTTGTGGGGTGGGGTCTCATTGGATTGGACTCATTTGTCCTGCATGTCCTATGGATGCTTGATCAAATTGGGATCAGATTGGGAGTTTTGAGGCCAGACCAACAATCTTCAACTCTTTTCCTGCTAAGCTCCTTAAACGGCGAGCTGTGGTGCAGGATTGACTTTTTAGCCAGTTGTGTTACATTGGCTATTCTGTGGGATCGGACAGGACAGGTTGGCCTTTGGTCCTCGCTGGACTGGGTAAGTCGTAGGTGGTCCTGATCCTGTCACCAGTGTGCTGGTGTATAACTGATAATAAATGTTAATGTGTTAATTTTATGGCTGATCAGTGTATATCTATCTATATATCTATCCATCTATACATTTCTATACAGTCCCATGAAAAAGTATTTGCCCCCTTCCAGAATTTTTATTTTTTGCATATTTGTCACACTTAAATGATTCAGATCTTCAAACTAATTTTAATATTACACAAAGATAACTCGAGTTAATACAAAATGCAGTTTTTAATAAATTTCATTTATTAAGAGGAAAAGGCTGTCCAAACCTACCTGGCCTATGTAAAAAAGTAATGCTAAAGTAAAAGCTGAAATAAAGTTCATTTCCACACCCAGGTCTGCTTACTGCCAGACCTGTTGAATCAATCAATACTTAAAAAAAAAAAAAAAAAATCCAAGCCATTTCTAAGTCTTCAGTGAGCCACCGTGAGAACCATTATGCACAAATGGAGAAAACTTGAAACAGTGATGCACCTTCCCAGGAGTGGCCGTGGGGCTTCAGCACCTGGACCTGAACTTACCATAATTGATGGAACCATGAATTCTGCACTCTACCAGGAAATCCTGAAGAAGAATGTTCATGACTTGGGTTATGCAGCAGTGATCTGAAACACACTAGCAAGTGCACCTTTGAATGCCTCAGAACAAACAAAATGAAGGTTTTGAAGAGGCCTAGTTCAAGTCAGAGTGATATATCCTTTTTTTCAGCACAAAATAGGCAATATAACGAACTGAATTTTAGTTCATTTTAACAGACTACCCAAACAAAAAAATACATCAAAAAATTTTAAAAAATGGGAAAAACACAGGCAAAGAAATCCAGATTCACTTGATCATGTGTTTTTGTTATTGTTTTCAGTTGTTTCTATGACCCAGAAAATCATAATAATATGCTCATTCTGAGATTATTCATCCACATAATCTGGTAGTCGTAAAATTTACCCCTTATACAGTATAAGTGAAGATAACTTTGGTTCTACCTGACATTTCCAAAAAACTCAAATACTTTATGTGTGTATTAACGGGGAGGCCTGAAGCCTCCCCGTTAACACACACCGGCAAGGCTTCCATACAATTTTTTATTGTCATTGACCTCTGGTGTTGTTGCCGGCAGGTATCTGTGCCACTTGAGCTGCTGCCAAAGGTGGCACAATCAGTTATTAGGTTTAGGGGGCAATTACTTTTTCCACATCGGGCCAGGTATGTTTGGACAGCTTTTTCTCTTAATGAATGAAATCTTCATTTAAAAGCTTTTACTGTAATTAGTTTGATGATTTGTGACAAATACAATAAAAATCAGGAAGGGGGCAATGTACATTTTTGTTATACTGCAACATTTATGTTACTTGAGCAATTATACTAGGTTTAGAATCAGGGAAGGATTTTACCTACCCTTGTCTATATTATCATCATCATTAATATTATTATTATAATTTTAGTATCTAATAATAAGGAGAGTTTACAATTTAAAAAATAGCTTTTTTTTTTCAAGGGTGTCTTTTGTAAACACATGGTTTCTACATTTGTACAGGATCCTAATGATAGTTTTCATGCAGCAGTATGTAAGACGTGTGCAAGTTTGTTTGTGCGCGCGGATGCGTGTGTGCTTGAAATGGTTTAATCACAGATTGTCTGTCTTTGTCGTAGGCACGCCGATGGTTCTGTGAAGTTTTGGGATGCCTCTGCAAGTCAGTACTCCACCTCCATGTGTCGCGATGTATTGAATTCCTTCGCCTCATTTACATAAGGCTTATAAATAAATAAATAATTAATTACAGTATTACTCTTTCTTGAAAGCCCTACTATACCTTACTGAAATATGAAACCACAGTTTCAGCAAAAAATATGAAAAAATAAATAAATTGAATAAAATCCTCAGATATTAGAGTTTAATTGTATGTGAATGTCCTGAGAGAATGCATTTTGTCCCTGGGGCAGGAAATTCCGCACTAACTGCAGTAAGTCGGTGCATTAAGCAGGAAGCCTGGCTTCTCTATAGGCCAGTGTGCTTATCCATGATTATAGATCTGGCTGATCTCTGTACTTGTACTGCCATACACCGTGGCAATCGTATATTCTCTATCCATTTATCTCCACTTCCCAGAATGTCTCTGTCCAACCCTTGCTTTTTTCAGAGCCAAATAAGACCCACTTAGCTTTATTTTCACATCACGTAATTGTGATAAATTGCACTTCCCAGCATTCCATATATGGTTATAATCATCATGCTGCTTTATGCGTGATCTGGCCAGTCATTAACGACGCTACCGAAATGCTATTGCCTTCTAACAGCTAACCGCTTCACCTTTTGCATAATAAAGAGGATTTATTTAAAACAGATTTGTGCGAATGGACATGGAAATATGAAGACTAATTAGACAAGAAGCGGTAATCCTGTGTTGGGAAAAATTGCCTGTGTTAATCCTCGGCTATTCGTCCGCTTTGCCTGAACAACTGCAAATTGTCTATTAGCGCCGCAATCTCTGAAGGAAATATAAATATTCATCTATATTTACGTTTGTTTTTGTAGCAAATATCCCTGTGCTGAGATGAACTCTCTTCCCTCTGATCCTCAGTAATGCTCCAGGTGCTGTACAAGCTGAAAACTGCTAAGGTGTTTGAGAAAGCACGCAGTAAGGAGGAGAAAGCATACACAGAGATCGTGGACGAGGATCCGTTCGCCATTCAGCTCATGGCGTGGTGTCCTGAGAGCCGGATGCTGTGCGTGGCTGGCGTATCCGCTCACATCATCGTCTACAGATTCAGCAAACAAGAGGTCACGGCAGAGGTCATACAGGTAAAACTCAGTGTGTTCGTGGATGTGCATATATGTACTGATTTGTACTGAGCTGTGTGATCTAGACAACAAGTACTCATGTTTTTTGAGAGTATCACTTGTTCATGTTTATGGTTATGGTTGGTGCAGTACTGCCACCTACTGGACTAGAGTGTGGAACAAAAAATTGGCCAGAAATAAGGATTATCACTATGCACATCTGTCTGAGGGGTCTGTACACACGATCATTCATGAAGACCACTTGTACATTACAGGGACTTGGCTGGGAGTTACTGCCACATCACGAGTATAGTCCTGAACACACTCCAAGCCAATTCCAAATTTCCACATGTTTGGGAGTTCCTAAAGGAGGAAACGTTTCAGACGTGAAGGAAGCAATATGATCATGGCTCTGAAGCGTCTTAAGAAAACTTTATACTTTGATAAAAGTGAAACACTGGTATAACTGCATTAGTGTATCAGTATCTGTATTATATAGAGAAATACTATTTTTACTCTCATAACTGTGTTCTGTTACTCTGCACAATCAAAAGTCCCAGTTTGACTTGAACACTGTAATGGTCTACAGATGACTCACATTGAGGATGACAATTGTTCTCCATTCTTATTAAAACAATGTATATGTGTATGTGAGAAGCCGGTTATACAGCCTGTAAGTCCCTAAATAAGTTTTATACTAAAATTTTATACTGCAAAATCAAAGGCTTTGATTTTTTTTAGGTTTGCAAATGAATTGATGGTCTTGTACTGTATATAATTAAACAGGACAAGACTTATTTCCATAGACGTTCCTGAAATAGAAAAAAAAACATTCAAGCAAACTCCATGATTGGTTTTGCTAAAGGAGCATGCTAAGTACAGACGCAATGCGGGTGATTAGGATGAGTGCCATCAGCTGTTGAATATTATCAGCATGGCTTAATTGGAGCAAATTGAGCCCATTAGCACCTTGGGTCCCTTGGCTACACACACACACACACACTTTAGTGCTCTCCTCTAAATTATGAAGAGTGACACTACTGGGAATTGGTTTAAATTATTAAAATCTTTCTCTGCAGAATTTAATTAAGTTGATTGATTTGTATAGCTTTTTTTATGTTTACAACTACAGCAAATTACTTGAGCAAATTACAAAATGGCTCCCAGCTGAATCGCGAGTTCTCCTTTCGGGGATTCCAACTTGCTGGTGTTGTAGCTCTTTATGCCACATCAGTGCTCAAGACCATTTGTGCTGTTAGTCCGCCTTTCACTGACAGTGCGATTATTGTGAATACGAAAAACAGTTAAAGAAAGGTGCATGGTCGTGGACTAAAGCTAGAAAAATGACTTTAAAAAGTTATGTTACCGCAAATAAATAAATAAATAAATAGCAAGTGAAAATATTAATCTCCTGTTCTATTGGCAATTTTAATCTAATCTAATGGCAAATGTAACTTTGCTCAATTCTAGAAATATGTTCTTGAAATTAGCAAAATTGTCTGCGAGCAGAAGAAACTCTATACCCTACACCCCCCTACATACTGTACATGTACACATATAACATGACCACACATTATGTGTCAGATTATTTATTTAGTAGTTATAAAGACGGAAACCATTAACGAATCAAATTGTTAATTGGCTCAGACTTAATAGCCCACATTACCTCCTGCCTCAGTATGCTTCCTTGACTTTTATTTGAAAGTTTTTCATTTTTTTTGGTTCTGCTGCAGATTTCAAACACCTGGTACATGATGTTAAAGGACTTGCACCCTCAGGTGGTTACAGTGGTTTGATAGTGGTCTACAATTAATAAAAAAAAAAATGTACTTGGGTTTTTGAGCAACAGGAAATATTTCAATAGCGTTATCAATTGTGTTTATACACAGCTGACTTACCCAATTAATACTGAAGTAAATTAAGGAGGTATAATGATAGCACTGTATGCACTATATACATCATTGGCCCATCTGTGATCTGTGTGTCTACACAGTTATTGGAGGTGCGATTGCAGTATGAAATGAATGACCTCGAGTCCCCAGAAGGGGACCAGACACCAGCTCCTCCCACTCCAAACACCTCACCCAGTCTGCAGAATGCCACACCTCACACACACCCCTCCACCAGCAGCAACTCATCAGATGGCATAAGAGATAACGTGCCCTGTCTCAAGTAATCCGTCTCTCTCGCATGTCATTCTTTCTGCTTTTCAATATACAGTACTTCAACCATATTTCTTAATTGTAAATTGAAATAAAATTGTACTTGATCAGTGTAATTAAAGGCAAATCTCTCTCTCTCTCTCTCTCTCTCTCTCTCTCTATCAGGGTGCGCAGCAGTCCTCTGAAACAGTCTCCTGGATATCAGGTGGAGTTGGTGGTTCAGTTAGTCTGGGTCAGTGGAGAGCCGCCACAACAGATTAGCAGCCTGGCCATCAACTCCTCATATGGCCTGTGAGGGTTTTTAATCTTTTTTTCTTCTTGTTACACAAACATGACCTAGCTGTATTTTTCATACTCATACCAAGGGTTTTTTTTTTTTTTGGACACAGCGTATAATATATACATATCTGTAGGTTACAACAATCCGCAAACAGTATGAGCAGTATTTGTTTGACACATAAAATTTCTGTTTATTCTCTATTGGACTGTTGATTGTTGACTGTTGATAGACAGTATTTATTTCTTGCTTTTAAACTTGTGGAATATATAAACAAAAAGAAAAATTACCTTTATTTATAGAAAGTTTTTTTATAGAAAGGAGAACTCGCGATTCAGCTGGGAGCCATTTTGTAATTTGCTCAAGTAATTTGCTGTAGTTGTAAACATAAAAAAGCTATACAAATCAATCAACTTAATTGGAACCTTTCAGACATTTGTCATTTAAGTTTCTTTATTGTATATTTTATTTAGTTATCTTTTGGCTCTATCCTCCAAAATGTTTACTAAGTGCTATTCTTACATCATTATTATTATTATTATTATTATTATTATTGTGCTTGTTGTTGTCTACTAAATTAAAAATTAAATAATTGTATCCAGTCCATCTGATTATTAAATACCTGAAAAACCCTTTGTGTATGCTCTACTCCTTCCCCTCCCTGTAGTGTGGTCTTTGGCAATACTAATGGCCTGGTTGTGGTAGATTACCTCCAGAAGACTGTTCTATTGAATTTAAGCACCGTAGAGCTGTATGGATCCAGCGATCCTTATCAGAGACAACCACGGTCACCTCGCAAGAGCAGGCAACCATCTGGAGGTAAGGAAATCACATTTAATATATATAAATATGGCAGTAGACTACATCTCCCATCAGCCAACATAAACTGTATGTGCTTGTCAGAATTAGTGTTAGTAAGAGAATGTGAATTAAAAATTCTCTTTAGTCTGTGGCACATCCGTTACTATGTAGTGAAATCCTGGAACACACTGAATAAAACAGATGCAGTGTGCTGCATTGGTTTGTAGGTACTGTAGTGTGACCTCCAGTGGTGAAAGAAGGAACTGCAGCTCGCCTAAGTGCTTGCTGCCTGGTAATGAAACCCTGTCCACAGTGCCTCTGTGACAGATTGGCAGTCGGATTATTAAGCTCAGGCATTCCAGTATGCGTCATGGTTAATGAATGGTGTTCAGCAGTGGGCTCGGCTTCTGTCTTTTCATCTGCCAGTAGTGCTCGTGGGCAACTCAAACCTAAAGCGCCCAGGGATAAAACTACTTTTAGAATTTTGCTAATGGCTCATATTTAAGTTTGAACTACAGAGAAAATATACAGACCACCATTTCAGGTGTGTAATGTCTGTAATGGTAAAAACGTCTGATTTGAAGGAAGGAAGTTTTATTCTATACTTTGTTCTCAAGTCTCTATTCACACAGAGTGTGTAGAAAGTGTCTCCTGGAAAACTTAATGGTAACTGGTTACAATTATGTAACTGGTAATTACATAATATTATGTAACATAATAGTAAATTATTTCAGATTTTTCTATATTATCTTTAAGGGGTTAAATCACAGTTGTGACTCATTGAGCTTGTTTCATCTCTGAGACATTTATGTTAGCATCCGCACCACTGGAAATAACCCCCTTAATTAACCCCTAAATATGGGTGAGTTACATGAAATATGGAGCTGGACAAGATCTCGCATCAGCCAGTGCTAGTCACATGTCTCTGATCATGTTCACCGGTTTGTATCATTGTTTTCTGCTTATTTAAGTCCCAAGTTTGTCCATCTTTCATTGTTGTTATGCTGCATGCCACGTGTTTTCTCATATCCCAGAATATATGTTTTATAGATTAGGGTTTAGATTAACCATAGCTCCTTTTTATTATCAAATTCATGTTTCACACTGAATAATGGCTTTTCCTGGGAACAAAGATCTGCACTTTCAAATGCTTCGCATCCATTCTCAGACAATAATTTATATGTAAGAACAAAGAGTATGATAGCATAGACACAATAAAGGGCATTTTAAATAGTGAGATAAAATCAGTTAATTAAATGTCTGCTTTTGTCTGTAGGGCTGTGTGACATCAACGAAGGCTCAGCTACGTCAGAGGACCGCTGCAAATCCCCCACCTCAGGTAATATGATCTTCAGTGATGTTGATCAGCAGGCCTGGCTGTATTACACCATCCAAACTCTCAAACCCTGACTTTTTGAAATGACCCTTTCTTTTATCTATTATATTAAATTACCTGGCTTGAAGCTGAGGACAGATTTTGAGAAAGTTTGCAATATACTTAAGACCCACAGTAAAAAATCTTACATGTGGTTGGTTGTCGTTGTTTTGAGGAGGTTACATTATTTTTTAAAAAGAACCACATCTGGTGTTGTGGTTCTATTGCTAGAGATAGAACTTGTGATGGAACAAGTGATACCAATAATAATTATAATAATAACAATAATAATAATTTATCAAGCTGCTATGGGTTTATTTATAACTTGCTCAAGGAAGCATCTACATAAATAAAATCATGCGAGCTTGGAAAAAAGTCTCCTATATAAACATACAGTATACCTACAAGCAGACTCGCTAACCATGATTGATCAGCTTTAGATGATATAAAAAGTTACTGATTATTACAGTATGCTGCCCAAATGGCTCATTTATTGTAAACGCTTCTCATTTGTCGAACCCTGTCCTTTCATATCAGTGGCATTACAGAAAGAAACGCAACATATGAAATAGAAGTAGAAATGATTTAAGAAACCAAGCCAGCACAGATTCATAAATGAAGACGAATAAGATTAGTCATTCAATTAAGGCATGAGAACTGGCATGCTGCAGTAAGTCAGCTGGCATTAGGCTCCTAGGAGATACAGCGCATGCCACTGGGAATGGCAAGAACGCGTATTTAGAGACTGGCATCATTTTTTTTGAAGGATGAAAGCTGGCTTATAATTTGATCCATTTGCCACAGCATCTCAATTTTAACGCTTTGCAACACTTTATAACCAGCACTAATTTCTTTCCAAGACCAGTTTTTTTTTTTTCATGGATCTTACTTCTTGCACATAGCACATATTCATGCTTAGCTGGGAGTGTGGCTTTAGGGCGTTCAAGTCAAACCAGAACTTGTGAAATTTATCGTGAAAGAAGTCATAAACCAATTGACATTTATAGAAGACTGGAATGCCTGATCTGTAAAAAATCAACAGATAACTTGTCACCATACTGCAAGAGATGCGTCTGTTTGTGGGAACCGTACACACAATCATTCACAAACACCACCTGCACATTACATGAAGTCACCTGGGAATTACTGCCACATCCCCTTTACAGGGTGCCGTATCAAGGCTGATGCTAAAGCTTTCTACCTGGGATATGAGAAGAAACAACTTCACTGTAATTTAATGCATATATAGCAAATATAGGCAGCTTCTCCATTCTGACCATAGCCTTGCTACAAGCCATTTCCACTTGTTAAAGGAGTTCCTGGAAGGCCAGATTTTCAGGCAGTGTGATCCTGGCTTCGTCATACTTAGAAAACTCTCTACGTTGATGGTATCCAAGTGCCCTGCAATAAGTACACTAATGTAGTAGGGGATTGTATAGAGAAATAAAAGTAGTTTTTACTCTCATAACTGTGTTCTGTTATTCTGCACAATCAAAAGTCCTGGTTTGACTTGAATGCTGCATCTGTAATTTATTTTTGGTTCAGCTGCTGTTTTTTTAAACCATACATGGAAAGTATGTGGACACCTGACCATAACACAAATTTCAGATTTATTCCCAGCTACACTGTCATAACGCGCTGCACTGTTATACTGCGTGGTAATAATAATTCCATGTGATGCTCCACATGAGGAATATGACGTAACCTTACAACTTAGACGCATTTAATTTTCTGAGTATACTTTATTAAAAAAAGGGGGGGATGGCATACTCTTATAGACTGGTTCGACATTCGACTGGTGTTGGCAGCTGTTTCTCTGAGGACTTGACAGTTCGATAGATCAGGACTGGAACTTTATACAAGTCTACTTGAGTTTTCAATAACTAACTGGACTTAATATTAACATCAATTAACATCAACTGTTATGCTGAACTGCCTGCCAACTAACACACAGTATGAATGCAGATCAATTC
>JAOVVA010000026.1:6656982-6672013 GCA_028565275.1 Leiocassis micropogon
GCACGGATGTTGATTATACCAGAAAGAGACGAGCACTAAGACCCAGCAGGGGAGACGATTACCCACAATTCCGCAGCACAAGAGAGCGAAAAACCATTGGCTCAACTGTGATCACGTGACGCTCGGCGTCAAAACAAGAAGCGCATGCGTGATACATGATACTCTGTACTCGTGAACCAAGACTTGTTCGTTTTCCAAGGCAAAATTTATTAAAAATCTTAGCTCGTCTTGCAGAACACTCGCAAACAGCGTTACTCGCAATCCGAGGTTTCACTGTATATACAATTCATTTGTTATTCAGTCCAGAAAATTTGTCAAAATGGATTCTCTGAAATGCTAACCCTCATGCATTAGCTAAATTTACAGACTTTTTTCTGTAGTGGTTTATTATTGACAGTTTACTGCACAGGATACTTGCCTGCTGCACAGGTCATTGTGTTTACCAGTAGGTCCACTGTATTCCGTCTGTGTGTTACAACATTTCACATTATTGAATACACTAAAATCATTTCATTTTCTGACCAGAACAAATAATGAATATTATGTGAAGAAGGAGCTGAATTTGACTGAATTTGACTTCGGGTCTCCTGAAATGTTGGCGAAAAAATAATTGGCTGAAAAAATTTGTAAAACAAAAAACAAAACTGTTCTTTATTTCCTATTAAATGGTTTATATACTCCCAGTTTTCACTACGTGGTCTGGAGCACGGTTCTGTATTTTTAGGACAAGCAAGTTTTCAGAGTAATGTGCATGTGCGTTCAATGCATTTAGTGAAGAAAGACACATCTGTGTGTCAGGAGTGCCATCGTTTCAACATCAAATCATCATCATAAAAATAGGATGCCATCAACTTGGTTTTTGTTTCTTTTTATTGTTTTCTTTTTCCCACCTGATGTGATGGCAATGTGCATACGGGTTACTCATTCAGTTTCCAGCATAAACAATGAAAAACAATAATTACACCTCAGTCATTTTTCAGCACACATTTGATGAAGCAGTTTTTATTGTCATTGTTGTTGTTTTTGAGTAGGAGCTTTACTTCTTTTCGTTTTTCCCTCTACTGTCTTACTCTCCGTATGTCCACCACGGGGCACCATACCGCTAGACAACCGGGACAACTCTTTCAGCCGCTCGCGCAGCTCAAGCGTGACCAGCATCGACAGGGAAGGACGGGAAGCCATAACTTCGTTCCACTTCTCCCAGACTTACACACGTAAAATGGACAGCTCACTAAGCCCTGCACTGTGGGTGGGAACCTCTCTAGGTACCGTCCTTGCTATCTCCATAAACATGCCCCCTTCAGGAGAGCAACGGCTACTGCAGCCAGTCATCGTCTCACCTAGTGGTGAGTTTATTCCTCTGTATATCTTGACCTGTAGACATGTTTCAAGTTATGAGTCAGAGAATTATTTCTTATATTTTTCACCTCAATTATATTTTGTAAACAATCACTTAACACATGATAAACCCAAATATGGGTCAACATCAGTGAAAAATTTGGATAATGATGCCAATATAACATTTGATCATTGGTGTACTTTTTGGAAATGGATTCCTGTTAACTATCCTACTTATATCGTATACCCAGGCACTTTTATTAAACTAAAAGGAAGCATCGTACGGATGGCTTTCCTGGATGGATCTGGCTCACTGCTCCCGCCCGCCTCTGAGCCGTGGTATGAAGCAAACACGGACAGTGAGGAGAAGGAAAGAGTGAGGAGGAGGAGGCCAGTGTCTGTCTCACCCTCCACCTCACAAGACCTGAATGAGAGCCAGTATATGGTAGTATGCTCGGAGAAGCAGGCCAAGGTGATTTCACTACCTTCACAAACCTGCATCTTCAAACACAACATCACAGAAACATCGTTTGTGCTGCGGGCGGACGTGGTGCACGTGGGCGCAGGCATCTGTGTGGCATGCTTCTGTGCCAACGGACACATCATGACTCTCAGGTACCCTGTGTTGGAGACTTGATTACTTTTTCATCAATAGTTTATCAAGTCAATTAACATTAAAAAGTGAAAAGTGTTTTCAGTAATCTGTTATTTGATAACGAAATTAGCCCAGAATATTTAAGCCTAGAACATTTAGATATAATGGTCTTCATTTTCTCAATCTTTCCCAATAAAAGTTCATAAACATAACGCTAAAGTAACAGTAGTAATTTTTGAGGGGGAGGGGTGGTGTCCAGCACCTTTCTTGAATGTAACAATCCCCAGACTGAAGTGAATTTGATAAAATCTTAGCTGGGTATTGTTATCGAGTCTAAATGTCAGTATCTTGATTTTGGGAAAGACCTTGTTGCTTGTATATTCTGTCACATGAGATAGAAGGTAGAAAGTTCCACAGGTTATGAGACTCATGTGTTGCATAAGGGTGCTGTAAAACGTGGTTATTTGAGATCCTGTAGAGTTTAGGGATGTTTAGACTGGGATTTGATTGGCTGACTGGATAAATGTGTTTCTATTAAATTGGCGTGTATATGTAATATTTTGATGGCCTATTATTTTTGCATGCTTGTATGATGACGTATTTTCCGGCCATTGTCCTGTCTGGAAAGGCAATTGCTGCAAAGCTCCAGGGTACTGCAGATGGGAGGAGGTATGGCGTATCATGCAGATACGTACTGTCTGGACTTTGTCTGTCTCCTGATCTCCCAGTAGCTCATTAATCTTTAGCAAGGACGGAGAAATGTCAGGACGGCATCTGCCCACCATTCGTTCTGTCACAGGGAAGGACAAAACCACACATGTTAGGAGTTGCATATTGGAAATTACTTAAGATCTTGAGATCTAGTATACAAAAACATTTATTAATATGTTTGTGAAGGTCAGCATATTTAATGGGGTCCAAATGACTCCTAAATCAACCTTCAATCAGTTTAATGAGAGAAGAATGAATTTTAATTTAACACCAGGAAAAAATCCTAATCTAAAGTGTGCTCTCCATTTTTCTCGTCTCCCTCCAGTCTGCCTGGGCTCAGACCTCTTCTGGATGTAAACTACCTGCCGCTCACCGACATGAGAATAGCCAGGACATTCTGCTTCACCAACCTGGGCGAGGCCATGTACCTGACTTCCCCTACGGAGATCCAGAGGATAACCTACAGCCAGGATGTCTGTGAGAACTTGCAGGTTTGTAAACATGACGTGTTCTAAGGTGATTTCAGTAGTGAATGCTGAAATGCCTTGGAAGGAGGAAAGAAAAAAAAATCATGTGTTATATTTCAGGAGATGCTCAGCGAGCTGTTCACTCCTGTCGAGACGCCGGAGGCTCCAAACAGGGGATTTTTTAAAGGCCTTTTTGGAGGAGGGGCACAGTCACTGGATCGAGAAGAACTCTGTAAGAATGACAATGGGTTTTGTTTTATACACAAATTTTTGATCTTGAATAGAGATTGATAAACACAGGTTAATATGAATGTTTATTAGGGATGTTAATAATGAATTATTAAGCAATTCATTCATTACTGTTAGGAATTCAACTAAATGATTTTTGTTTAGCTTCATTTTTACCATAGCTCGCTGTTAACTTGTACACCTCAAGAGGGAGCACTTGCAGTTATACTGTCAATTGCGAAATATTTACCAGCCATTATTTTTAGTGTTTTGAATAACTACAGATAAGAGCAGTATTTTGCCTTTTTTAAATTTATTTATGACTTTTTAAAATTCTATTTGTTTAAAGTATTTGACCTTCATTAATTTCTCACATAAGTTATTGATTGATTGATCGATTGATTGATTCATAATTGTTAACACATTCAAGGGAAATTTGCATTTTCATGAAACAATGAAGGACATCTGAGTCCTAGCATAGTTCATCTTTACTCTGAGATTAAAAAAAAATCATTGATGATAGTGCTGATAAATCACTTTTTCTATATCTTTAGTTGGGGAGTCTGGGGCAGGTAAGGCATCCCGTAGCCTTGCTCAACACATTCCCGGACCAGGGGGCATTGAGGGCATGAAAGGGGCGGCAGCGGGGATTGTGGGCGACCTGGCTCGTGCACGCATAGCGCTGGATGAAAGGGGGCAGAAACTGAGTGAGGTGGAAGAGCGGACAGCGGCCATGATGGCTAGCGCTGATTCGTTTTCCAAACACGCCCATGAGGTATCATTCTTATTTTAGGTTACAGCTTCTTGTTGAACTAGAATGGCCTTTTAGTCCATCACTACCATTTTTGGTACCATCTTATTTATTATCAATTGCTATCTTTTTTTTTTCTGTTGTTGTGTCCTGCAGATGATGCTGAAGTGTAAGGATAAGAAATGGTACCAGTTCTGATTAGCAGACCAGCCCCTGAAACACAAAGGGACTCAACCAATTTCCAACCAATTTCTCTCGTCCTTCCTTCCCTTTTGTCCTCTTCCATCTCTTTTCTTCTGGACCACTGGGATCCCTCTTCATTTCTTGGCACAATGTTAAATAATGTGTGGACCTCAGACTTGCTGGTGGAACTGGAGTGTGCGTGAGTGTGGTTGTATGTGTGTGTGTGCGTGTGTGCGAGCGTGTGTGTGTGTGTGTGTGTGTGTGTGTGTGTGTGTGTGTGTTAGATGGACCACATGTCAAAAAATGACAAGACAACCCCTATACCAGTGTCTACTTCCTTTTTTTGGTAAATAGCCTATGAGCTTTGGATTTCCATTTCCTTATATGAGTTTTTTTTCAATCACTTCTCTCCTTCTCAGAAGGAAACTCAGAAACTTAAACAATGGAGGGGAAAGTAATAAAAAATGAAAGCGGGGAAAGATAATATACGCATATATATACAAGTGGAAGAGCACACATCCAGAGGATGAACTGGTGGAGGTTTGAGGATTAGCCATTCACAGAAAGTGATGTCACTGTCATGGAGGAGACGGACTTGAAGACCTTGAGAGTTGGCCTTTCTTCCCGTTTTTATCTCTCTCAAGACATTTTTCTCTAACTATGTGCTTCTTTAGATCATTTAGATATATTTATTTAGATAGCAATTTTTTATTAAGCAAATCATATTCATATGAAACAGTCAAATGTTGTCAAATCTTAAGTACTTTATTTATTTATTTATTTATTTATTATTATTATTTTTTATTTATCATTGAAAACTTTTCAATTCACATTTGGGAATTGTTTCTTGTTTCTATCAGCACAATCATATTTTACATTAAAGTACCATCTTTAATAGCTTAATAATTAGTTGAACAACTTTCTAATTATGAACGCTTAAGGATAAAACAGATTTAGATAGATCTAATCTTTTTTTTTTTCAGATGGTATTTTCATGTCATTTGCTGCCCAGACAGCCAGTGCAGAAAAGGGCTGATTTCGGTTAAATTAAGACTTGAGGAAATTACATTATCCAGGTATATTTATGATTTATTATATACAGTACTATTTGGAATCACAGCTTCCCTACATGTAAAATAATCAGAACTCTTTTTTTTAAATATTCATCATGTTTCCTGTCAGTGGGATTACTTTTTATTTTATTTAAATTTATTTACTTTTCTTCATAGTTCCAGAGTGTTCAGCTCTGTATATTTTCTTAATCGTGATTTAGTAAGTATTAACCTTTTAGTTTGAATAAGACAAGCACTTAAGATGAATAAATGCTGACTTAATGGATACAGTACTGTAGGTCTGAGTGGTCTGAGAAAAAAAAATAAACAAACAAACAAACAAAAAACTTTTTATATGTATGATGTCCAGAGGATACAGTCAGGCATGGCAATACAGTGCATATCGAATAATTAGAATATCATGAAAAAGTACATTTTCTTTTATAATTTAATAAAAAAGTGAAATGCTCTTACATTCTAGATTAGTCTTGTGTGAGGGTTCCACAGTCTGATGATTTGGGGTGCCATCTGCTGGTGTTGGTCCACTGTGTTTTATCAGGTCCACAGTCGATGCCACCATCTACCAGAGCATTTAAGAGCACTTCATGCTTCTGTCTGATGACAAGCTCTATGGAGATGCCGATTTCCAGCAGCACCTGCCCACAGTGCCAAAACTCCCACAACTGGTTTGCTGACCATGCTATTGCTGTGCATGACTAGCCAGCCAACTCACCTGACCTGAGCCCCATAGAGAATTTATGTTTTTTAATTTATTTATGAGAAACACCTGACCTACCCATACAGATGAGCAGAAGGTGGCTGATTTTCAATAACGCCTCAGCAGTGCCACGGGCTGATCTCCACGCCATGCTAAAGATCCCTGACCAAGTATTGAGTATTGGGCTAAATGAACATCATTTCTCAGTTTTTTGATTGATTGATTTTTGGAAATATTCTGAGATACTGAAAATATTTTGAAGTACTGGATTTTTGATTTTCATGAGCTGCAAGCCGTAATCAAAATTAAAAGAAACAAGGCTTGAAATAGTTCACTTTACATGCAATGAAACTAGAATACAAGCTTCACTTTTAAAATTACATTTTCACGATATTCTAATTTTTCAAGATGCACTGTATATCCCACATGACCTTCACTAGCATGAGGTTAATTCTGGATTTGGACCAGTGAGACAAAAAGATTGAATGGAGTTCATTTAATCCTCCTGCTGGACTCTCAAACTACAGTTGGGGTGAAAACTCAATCTTGTTAATAAAGCCATACCAGCTATTTAAATTAGTTTGGGCACTTTTTTTGTAGGGAGAAATTCAATAAAAGAAAAGTAATCAGATCAGAAAACATGCTGTAATTTCAGTATGCTTTTAACATAATTATATTCAAGTCTGATTTATTGTCTGCTCGGACATTGCTGCTATATATGTTTGTACATACAACTTCTTTTCTCTGTCCAGAGCATCACGTCTCCCTCTCGTCTCTGTAAGTTTTGCCATTGTGTAAATAAATCAGTCTGACAATCTGGGACCGTAAATTCAAAGAGCGAGAGTGGACGAATTGGTGTGAAAGACAGTTGCCATATCCTGTTAAATGCCAAAGATTTACTTTTTTTGAGTACTTTCATTTGACCAACTGTTTTTTTTTCCTTCTAGTTGTGCTGGACAGTGGATCAGTGGATTTTATGTGTTGTATTAGTGAGATCTTGCGTGTGGTTCTTGGTCCTGTGTGGATAAAAATGTTTTTCTCAAAAAGAAATACATTACAGTTTAAAAATATATATACATCACGCAGTATTCAATGCCATGTTAAACTGGACTCCTCCCATTTTCTGACAGTTAGATAATGCTTAGAAATCATGTCGATTAAGTTTACTGTAATTTTTGTAAAATTAGTTTTGTGTGTGTGTGTGTGTGTGTGTGTGTGCGCGCGCCTTGGAATGGGCTGGAAGCTCCATCAGTATGAGCGATGCATTTTTGTCATCTTATCATATTTTCTGTTTATAAGCTATATGTTTAGGATCATTATTGTTGAACAAGATAGTGTGTGTGCACTGTGCAAGTCTGTATACATTTCACACAAAAACAATTGTTTTCGCACAAACTAAGTCAATAATGAAAAAACTAAAACAATAATTATAGATTATTATCGCTGGGGGATCTGTTGTTCACATAATTAAAGACTTTGCAAAGAACAATTGAGCCATTATTTCAGAACCTTGGTGCTCCAGGTTCCTAATATCATTGTCAGTCAGTGATCTGATCTGTGTTCAAATGTTCAGTAACAATAAGTGCAGTGTGTGAGCCACTCTCAGGCTGTGTATCCTCTTAAGCCCGTTATCAGGCTGCACCTCCAGTTCGCTTCATGTCCGTGAGGATGTTGATTGTTTGCCCTTTGTAATTTTCCAAGAAAGAAAAAAAAATCCCTGCTGAAAATAAGATGTCTAATATATTTCCTGTCTTTATCCTCATTTTTCTTTTACACTTGTTAATATTGTTTTGTCTTTAAACCAACTCATTGTATTTTAAAATAGTATACTTGCGTTATGAAGTAGATCTTCTCTCGCGCTCCATCTCCTGTCCTCAATATCACAGTTATCGGTGAGTTGCAGTATTTTTCTCATTGTAGCTACTTCTCTTGTACAGTTTTATGCAAATTTCACATGGATGTTTGTGAATATCTGCTGCCACAAATGATTTAGAATTTCTGTAGACAGAGAGTACTGTGCAATGGAAAAAATAAAAATGAATTCAACTCATGTTGTTGTATGTCATACTGCAAATTTAAGTAAGTAAATGGCTAGAACTAAGTATTGTAAATGGTTTGAGCTAGGATGGCGTGAGTATAAATTATTTTTCAATATGCATCAATGAAATATGCTGTGCCATTTAAACACATTCATCAGTTTAATACCGTTAGGGAGCACATCATAATGCTTTCCAGCAGAGGCATGGAATAAATTAATCAGATCATATGGATTTTACAGGTTTTCTCTGTAATTTCTATGTGATATGCCCCCTGCATGATTTATCATCAAGTTTTATTATATATATTACACGAAATATTCTATTATACAGAATTAGTCATTTTTAGATGTTCAGATAGATGTCCGAGAATGAGAATGCCATGAGCAAACCAGCAGATGGTCTACAGTAGACAGCTTCATTATTGGTCGGCAGACATTACAGTACCTTTAGAGAGCCATTAGATCATCCAGAATATGTCACAGTATTGAATCTAACTATCACAAATCAGAGCTGAAACCCACACTCACTACAAAGGGGGATAAAGTCGATATGTTCAACTCAACAAGAGAATGGAGTAGCTTAGCCTTAAAAGTATGTTACTACAGCAATTTAACCATTCTTTTTGTTCTTGTTAAGTATACTTGCATAAAATACATTTGACTGATTGGATTCTCATGCACTTACAAACGTATGTAAATTTCAATCACAGTTATTATTTCTTCTCACATGGAGAGAACTGGCAGCACTACACATATGCTTTTATGGCACCCACTGAATTGCTTCTGTACCATTGAGTATCGAAAAACACCATCATTCAGTACCAATTTTCAATACCTTAAAATTAAGCTAAATTAAATCACTGTAATGTAGATTTTTCATTTTAATGTGTGAATTTGAGCTAGCTCTTGTTAACAGGCAAATTTACGTTTAACAGTTTAGTGGTAAATACGTTTATTTTTGTTGTAAAACTGCTTTAAGTGAACAACAGTCAAGTCTGCTGAAACTTGAGTTAAAACAGAAAAAGCACCTGTGTGTGGAAAAGGGGCGGAGCTCATTCTCTATTTATGCATTTATTTAAAAATCAGTATACAAATAAAACTGAATTGAAGCTTCCTGCCACAGGCTCTTGTGCACAACCCGCCACCTCTGCCTGCCACGCGGCTCTGAGCTGTATCATGTTAATTTATTGAAACGGTGGATTGAACCAATACCGGGCATCTCGGCCCTTGCCTCCCTTTAATCTGCCGAGCAAGTCTGTGAGCTGGCTCTTCACCGAACCGGGGGTTAAGGAAGCCCACTTTCATGCCATAAATGCACAAGTGCAAAGCATGGCATCTTAGAGGAATCAACAAGGCCACGGTCAAGCCCCATTGTGACGGTGCCCAAACCTGATGGCTCAATTTGCCAGTTGCTGAAGGTGGTCGTGCATACCCACTTCTGTATGTGGATGATCTTGTGGACCGACTGAGAAAAGCGAGGTTTATTTCAATATGGGATCTAACCAAGGGCTATTGGCAGGTCGCCCTCATGCCAGAAGTCAAGTAAAAAATTGCCTTTACAACCGACCAGGGTCACTGGCAGTACCAGGTACTGTAGGTACCCTAAAGGGGGAGACCTTTGGTCTGCACAGTGCCCTAGCTACTTTCCATTAGCTCATGGACATTGTTCGGCAACATCACTGTAGATACACCGCTTCCTATCTAAAAAATGTTGTCATCCATTCAAGTTGTTAGAAAAATCATCTGCTACATTCCAAACAACTGTTCGTAGAGTTACGTAAGGCGGGGCTAATGGCAAAAAAGTGTCACCTGGGGCTGACCAAGGCACAGTACCTGGTACCACATTGGATTCGTTCTGTTAAAACCACAAGAGAAGTAAATGTGGTCCGATCCTATCCGCAACCGAAAACTAAGAAACAGGTATGTGCCATTTTGTCCCTCGTTATGACAGCACCTCGCTCAGATCTCCTAAAAAATGGTCTTCTGGAGGTGTGCTGGTCATGCAAAGATGATGAGGCATTTAAAGGCAGGAGTTCGATGGTGAAGAACAGCCTGTATGTGAGTAGAAATATCTCACCTACAGAAAAAAATTATCCAACAATAGAGAGGGAAGCCCTTGCCATTAAGAGAGCAATAGAGGAGCTCGGCTGGTGAGTAGATCCTTTCCAAACTTAAGCTTAGGTGCATTCTCTGTGCTTAGACTCCACGCACTCAGACTCGCCTACCACTAGAAGGAAGCTGCCTACCACGCGCTCTCATGCATGCCCCGCCGCCTCCTGGTCCATGCTGCTCGCAATGCCGCGACTCCGAGGACTCGACCTTCGCCAGGGATTGGCAACCTTAAACACTCAAAGAGGCTTTTGGACTCGTTTCCCGCCTCTGAAACTACTGCTTTACTCCAGAGCGTAAACCTCATCACAGTGAATACTGTAAAAGCTGTTTTCTAAACACCCGTTACTAAAGACTGTTTGTGTTTGGTGGAATCTGGTTTCCATATTTGTCTGCTTTTCAAACCCGTTACATGTCATGAAGTAAGCCTAGGTAGATTAAAAATAAAATGTAAAATAAATATGATGTGTAATCTATTACCCTTTTTGTTAAAAATTATCTACACAATTGTTATTGAGAAAAAAAATACGGTTTTGAAGTCGAGGTACTGATATTAAAATTTCTTCAAATGATACCCACAAAAGAATCAACAATGGAAAAATAAAATGTTTATGCATGAAAGTAAATGAAATACCAGACGATCTAATAATAATTTGAGAACTGAGAATCTTAATCTGTTTGGGAAAATGATGCCATTGCTCTCTTATTCTTTTGGGCTTATATGGGATATCCTTAACAGAAAGAGGAACAAACTTTCCACACAAACATTTCAGAGTTAAACCAGTGAGGAGTTTCACAGATTCATTTTACATATACAGCATATATAGTCGTTTTGGACCTCGAGGCTGGTAAGTAAATTCAGCGTGCTTCATGTAGATCTACAGTATGTGACGTCATCTTGAAGCTGACAAAATTTAAAGGACGACAACCTTTTTGTTGCACTGTGAGAAGCTCAACAATCAGGAATAAAAAAAAAAAAATCTGAATATTACAGATTTATTTATTTAACAGGAGACATTTTCACTGGATGTTTACACAACGCTTGGATAAATCAGACAAAAAACTAATAATAAATCAAATAAACAGACCAGGGGGAAAATAGGAAACTGTTAAAAATACAGAAGTTATGCACACAACCTCCTTGGCTAGAAAACTTATCACAACTTATAAACTTATATGTTACAAAATCAATCAAAAAAAGAAAGAAAAAAAAAAGAATGAGGGACGTTGCCAAGTCTGTCACTTCCTAAATCATGAATACAGTAATATAGTTACTGGCTCCATGCATTGATATTTGCGCTAAAACCATCGTGTTTGATAGACAAAAGATATTTGGAACATTACATGAAATGCCAGGTGCTATTATTAAAGGAGGCTCCCACTGTGGGTTGACTTTAAAACCAGGTGTAAATCCTAAACAGGTACTGGAACTGCTGCTCACTCCTTCCTGCGTTTCTTGTCATGATCATAGTCCTTTGAGCGTCCAGCGGTTGATGGTCTCTTGGAGCCACCGTGTTGTTTGGCCTCTTCCAAGAACTTGTCCAGACCAAAAGGATCTTCTTCAAACTGAACAGGTCCATCCCTACGTGGGCCGTGATCCGTACCAGAAAACTCCCTATCAGGAACAAACCTGAGCAGAACATAGCAAAATACATTCTAATTTATATGGCAGTTATTTTGTTTTTGTGCAATTATATAAACATCATATAAAATCAATCAAGGGGCATCACAATGCTGTGATGATGATGATGACAGCATATTAAGGAACAGCTTTGGTTGGTATTTTTATGAGACTACCTGTTGCTCTGCATGAGGGTGTCCAAGTCATCTCCATATAGTTCCTTGCCGGTGTTCTTGCTGGGCCTGTAGATGTTCTGTGCCATGTCTCTGCCTCTCCCAAACGGTTGGTCATATACATTATATATCTCATCCTCTCCTCCTGCAAAGCCACTGTCCATTCCCTGGAAAACAGAAAATACACACAGACCTCAAATACCACATAAAACCAAATATCAGCCGTTTCCAGGAACATTTATTCAGGCCAGCGTTAGAGAAAGTGAATAAATTACCCTGTTCTGATTAAAGAGGCGCTGGTCGTACTGAGCCTCACTGGAGACACGAGTATTGGGCTGACCCAGCGCAATCATCTCACTGATGTCTCTGTCCTGGTCCCGCTGCAGTTTAGACCTGTGGAACATATGAATTTACACAAATGTCAGTGCTACCTCCTTAAATCTCGTACCCTAACTCCAGAAAGGAAGCCTGCAGTGTGATGTCACATGCATGGTATGTAACCTTCATTAGCTCTGCACACAGTCAGAAAGATGCACACTGTGATTAGCAACCTTTAAGCATGTGAAAGCAAACCTTAAAGAGATATTAACTAGGCCATTACATTCGAAAAGGTAAAAAAAAGAAAAGGGGGAAAAAAAGAAAAAAAAAACGTACCTCTTATCAGGGGCAGCCCTTGAGATGTTCCTGTCATGTTGCCGCTCCTTTCTCCGGTCATGACGGATCTCGTCACGCTCCCTGACCTCACCGTCTTCACCACCTGATAAAATCCAATACATCAGATATCAGTTTACACTACTGAATCTCAGAGATGCAGTCCAACTCTTTTACATCCTGACTTTATTAATATTATTTGCAGTTTGTACCTTTGTCTCCGTGACCCTTAATCCCTGCTCTCTTGTCTCGGGCCATCTTTGCCAGTTCCCTGAGCTTCTCTTCCTTCTTCTCCTTTTCCTTTTGTGCCATTTTCTTTTCCACCTGAGCACGCATCTCCACCGCCTCTCGTGCCTACACCGTAACACACAGCATAAACAGGTTAACGGTCTTTAAACATCTAAACCAGCACAAGTCTGGAATGACTTCTATAGAAGTCCTTCCATGACCACTAAAAACAGACATACAGCATACCTTTCTGTCTGCAATGTAGAGAGCCTCAGCTAACTTGGCAAAATTCTCATTGATATGAACCGTCTGAAGACCTCTTCCATCAGCAGCCAGGCGCTTGTCCAGTGGTATTGTGTAACCCTTAAAAGAGAGAATGAAAAAAACATTTTTGCCAATGTTTTGTTCTTCCACATCATTTCCATATCAAATACATTGTGTCTATATAACACCTTTAAATGATGGACACTGTCACAAAGCAGCTTTACAAGAAACCATATGTGGATGTAGATCCCTAACGTGTTGGCCAGTCCAGGGCGCGTATTTACTATGGATCTCAGAGTAGAGGAAATCACTCCCATGTGGCCAAAATTCCCAGAGTGACTCCTACTTTTAGAAATAAAAGTATTTTATTAATATTCTTAAAACAGAAATCCATTCCTATCTCTACCAAAAACTTTAGAGAGCTACAGAGGGGTCCTAACTGGTTAGGAGTTGGAAAAAAAATGCGTTCCGGCAGAGATGTGCGCGAAGGAGAGACTTTTTGGGAACACAGAGTGTCGCAGAGCTCATAAAAGAAACGTTTGGACAAAAATGTAATACTTTTTTGCGACAGATTGTGTGCAGTATGCAAATGGTCCTTTAACAAACATTTCTCCAAAAGTGACTGCTACTTTACATATTTTTAGTAACAGTAAAAGTACAGCTTTAAAACAGTGTTTGAGTTTGTCACAGCCAACAATGTCAGAAATAATAAACTCATGTCACCACAGATCACGAACAGATTCATAGATTTTCTCAATACGCGGCACAAAATCGATGAAAAACAAGCTGCATTCATGAGCATCGCTGGTTTCCCTAGAGTTGTGGACATCATCATCCATATTAAAATCACAACCCCGTTATTTCAGATTTTTTTTTTCTTAACATATTCTGTTACATACCCTGATATATATTTTCAGTAATACATCAGTTGTCCAAATACCGGAAAAAAGGCAACACGAAGGATTTCTCCAACTATCACTTCACCGCCTTCATACCACACACTAGCAAGATCTTCCTCATTCAACAATGCCAGAGTACAACCATCGATGAAGAAATTCCAGATGTGCAGAACAGTTTTTGGAAAAAGGGAAGAGACACTTAAAGGCATGAAAATATCAAAGACCTCTACATGTGCTTCGTCGATTACACGAAGGCCTTCGACTGTATTGAATATAAACTGTACTGAAGCTGTGGATCTGCCTCCTGGAAATGGGAATGCCTGCTCATCTCGTCCAGCTCATCAGATTGCATTATTTAAACCAAGAAGCCACAGTGAATCTTCAATCTGTACACAGAAGCTGTCCTAAAAAAAGCACTACCTGAAGACATCAAAAACGGAGTGAAAATTGGACGAACATCAACAATCTCAAATTGTTGCAGCCGACCCTACCACCAAGATGATGATGATATACTTTCTTTAAATGTGAATACAGTGGCCAAAAAAAAAAAAGTATGCGAACCTTTCGGAATTTCTTGGTTTTCTGCATTAATTTGTCATTAAATGTGATCTGATCTTTATCCAAGTCAAGAGTATTGACAAATATAGGATAATCCTAAAGTTTGTGAAATCATTTTGTAACCCTTTCCAGCTTTATGTAAATCAACAATTCTTGTTCAGAGATCCTCTTAAAGCTCTTTTTGGCGATGCGTGGCTCATAAGTATTTTCTGCTTGTGTGAAGCAAACTTAAGATGGTCGAGTGGGTTTTTAAATCAGTCGAAGTAGCTCTAGTCCTCACCTCCAAACTCATTTTCTTAACAAGACTCCTGGTTTAACACCTGACTCCAGCTAGCTTTTCTGAGCTCATTAACTCAAGAATTTACATACTTTTTCCACTAGCACTGATGTTTTTATGGGTGTTCTCAATAGAGACATGAAAGAGAAGATTTTCTTTGTCATTATTTT
>JAOVVA010000026.1:6685440-6697225 GCA_028565275.1 Leiocassis micropogon
CAAAGTAACAAAGGCTACCATCAGTAACACACTGCGCCGCCAGGGACTCAAATCCTGCAGTGCCAGACGTGTCCCCCAGCTTAAGCCAGTACATGTCTAGGCCCGTCTGAAGTTTGTTATTGACCAAATACTTATTTTCCACCATAATTTGCAAATAAATTCTTTAAAATTGTATAGTGACATTAGGGATGAAAACTACTAAAGAAGGAAAGCAAAGTACAAGGTGGAAAGTACAATCAGTGAAAAATCATTATTGATACAAAAGATCCTGAATATAATGTGTGATTGACTCTCTCTCTCTCTGTCTCTCTCTATCACAATTTTCACTTAATCACATCTTTGCGTGTCTTATGAATGTCAAAAGTGCTGCATAGTTAATCTTAATGGATTTTTTTTTAATGTCACTGTAAATATTGACATGTATTTCCCTTTTTGGATAAAACTGTCACTGCCCCCACTGTTTAATGCTGCAGCTGGTGCATTTGCGTGCAGCTTTTGTGTGTAAATGTGTGTTAATTACAACCAGATTATGTGAATATTATTTCTCTTGAGCCTTGTGCACTCTGGCCGAAGTATACCTGTGTATGTGAGAGAGTGCAGGTGGGACATATGTCCCATTCCTCCAATGTCTATAGGTTGGCCCCTATCTGTTAACGAGGTTGTTATCAAATAGCTAACGTTAACACCTCTGTAATAATTCAGGAATAGTCAGAATCTTTTTTAACATTTCATTTCATTTCACGTCTGTATCGTCAGGACAGTTTCATTATCAAATATTTCACCATAAAATTGTTAAATTCCTTAATGACTCACTATTGAAAACATTATCATGTCACTAACACATCATTATTGCCTCGTGTCAAAATGCGAGTCATTTTTCTGTCCCTATAAATTCAGAATCATTGGGGTCGCTATGCTTGAAAAACTAACCGAATTGGTACCGACTGCAACGACTTTGGTGCCGATTTTAAGTCAAGGTGTGTAGCAAATTCAGCTCAGTGGAATGGGGGCCTTACTGTATCTGAGAAATAGTTAATCTGCTGTACTTAACCATGCTTGGCTTGTGCTCACCTGTAGAGCTTATTCACACACCACATATTGCCTGATCCTGGGGCTCAGCAAGAAGAATACTATCCCGGTTTTTTAAAATATCATTTGCACCAAGATTTTTTTGTGTGACAAATGGCTAAACTAGAATAAGTAAGCGCTAGTTCAATATTACTTCAGTAATGCTGAAATGTAGGTGATGAAATTACCTTGGTCCAACATGTTACGAGAAGGTTCACGTTGGACAAATCATTCACTTTCAGGTAGCAGTCCACAGCCCGAGCATATTCACCCGTCTGCTCCCACTCCCGAGCCTGCTCAATCATACCCTCTACTCCCCTGTACACGCGCACATACACACACACACACAATATGGAATTGCATCAGATGACAAACTCTGACCTTTATATCATTTAGGTCCACTTCAGATACTGTAAAAGACCCTAAAGCTAGATACAATGTATTCAGAGTAGAGGTATCAGTGTATACTGCGGAAATATTACCAGGAATGTGCACTTTTGTAAAGGCTGAACGTGGAACATTTATGTGAGCCTGTCATCCATCTTTGTACAACAATCAAACTGTTCAGTACAGTATCCAGTCTAATCCAGTCTAATGTCTGGCCTGGCACCACTATCCTTCTATGTTATCAAAATATGTCTACAGTGTGAAATCTACAATCTACAAACCGGATTAATAAATAAAGAAATAAATGAATATATTTTTTTACCGACTGCCATTTTTTGCAATCTCTTTTTCATATTCCTCTTGAAGGATGCTCAGCTTATTGGGGATGTACTCTTTACAGATGCGCATAGCGTCACTCCACATGCCAGCTTCCTGAAACAAAACAAATAGACAAATAAATTACAATTCCATATAAATAGTATTAGTGCAGGATGTTTCATTTATTTTTAGGAATACAGCAAGATCTTCAATAGACAGGCACCCAGAAGATTCTGATTTTAACCCTAAACAATTTATTTTTATTCAAGATCTACTATATGATTTTATATTTCTAGATGTTCTTTGTTTCCTTTTTATTGCCACTGGAATTAAAATAATTGACATAAAAGGTATTTGTTATCAGACTAAGAATAATAATAAGGATAAGAACCAACTGTCCATAAATGGTCTGAAGTAACTGATGTCATGTGTTCAGTCACTTACTTTGGATGTTTACAGACCATGCTTTTATGAAAGACTTACTCTGTAAAATTTGATGGCGAGCTCAGGTCTCTGTGCTCGGAGAAGAAATGCTTCTGCTTTTTGGAAGTCTTTTTGCTCAAGGCAGTACTTGGCCTGCTCTACCAGCACATCAGCCACACTATCTGGATCATGAGCCTCAGCCACACGCTGGGCTGCATTCCAATCCTGTATATGTAGGTACCTGCACACATGATGATGATGATGATCCTTTATTACTGGCTAATCAAGCAATTTTTATCAAATGGGACTCAAGAGAAATGTACAAAACCACAAGCAGGCACATATTATGCCAGAAGTGCATTCTGAATGCTGTGTGAAGTGCAACTTGATGTGACCTCAAAATGCACTTGCAGTATATGGCTGAAGCTGAATGTTCAGTGCAGTGCCTGGAATTGTTTTACTTATAAAGTGGTGTTTTACTATGTGGGGATGGTCATCCACAGAACTGTCACAAAGCTTGGGAATAAAGTGAGAAAGCAAATCTAATAATAAAGATAATGGAAAGAAATGATGAGAAAGCTTGCCTAAGAGAGTTCAGGCTGTGTTGAGGAATAACAGTGGTAATACCAAATATTGACTTTATACTTTTAAAAATTGTCTTTGCAGCGTACAGCGTAGTATATATCCAAAATGTTAAACATGTGTTGCGTAGTGTATTTGCATGTATGTTTGCTTGTGTTGCAATAAATCATTGCACTTACTGTCTCATTTACTTTGGAAATATAAAGAACTGAGGCTCAATACTTTTTCGCAATACTGTATGTATGTATAAATCTAAGAATTTAATTTAAGCATTCAAAGACTGAAAGCTCGGAAGGTCACTCACATCAGAACTGCCTCTTTTGGCCTCCCTGCTTTGATGAACTCTGTCTCAGCTTCACTAAATTTACCCTTGGAAAAGAAACATTACTATTACTCAAGGTGCTATAACAATATCAATGAAATGTAATTACACACCACAGCGAGGTGGTTCATGGCAACTATGTAATCATCAGGAGAAAGGTACAACACTACCTCATCTTCCAGAAACATGGCATTCTTCAGATGGATTTCTGGGATCTTCTGTTTTGATGACAGTCGGGCCAGTTCAAAGGCAAAGTCAAATGAACTGGGAAGCAGAATTTGAGCAGGGTTGTGAACTGAACATGCATTAACATGGAAAAGAAATGTAAAAGGTACTAGATGCACTGTAAACTACAAATACACAATAAAATCTGCTATATAATATTGTCAAAATAGAAATCCTGCCTTCATAACCATGTGGTGGAGCACCTGTTAAATTATATAGAAATTTATAAGTGACATTAAAAAGTGTTTTACAAGTGCACACAATAAAGGTTTGTAGGGTTGCTTTTTTTTCTTGTTCTGTGAAACTAATGGTGGAATGATCACATTACAATAACAATCAAAAGACATTATTCTTGTCTAGCAACATTAGTGACATAACAATACTATGCCTTTGTGAACTCGAATGAGTAAATGATAGTAAATCCAGTATAGCTCCTTACCGATTTTCAGCTGCAAAATCGATGGCATCCTCCAGAAGGCCAAACTTGGTAAGAAGTTTAACAGCTGTCTCTCCTCCTAGATTTCGGGCCCACAGGTAGACCACTTGCTTGTAGGCGCTGACTGTCCCGTGACTCTTTGAAACCTGCCATGCACACATCAATATTAAGATTAAAAAAGGCAATTATTTTCTCATCTTGCAGGCAACATAACATACTAATACATCTTTATAATGATAATTGGGTATGTGACCTACAGGAAGTATGTTTATAGCTGGGATTTTCTGTTTAGAGCTGCTATAACATAAGTGAGAATGGGAACTAACTGGGGTGTTCAACAACCATGAGTGTAACTATAAAATCATAACATGAAGTTTCTTTCCTAATCAATTATCCTCCGCAGGCAGAAAGGTGTATATCAGTGCACACCTACATTGGCCTAAAGGAATGTGTCGTTTCAGTGACAGCTTGAGACGTGTGCTTGTAATGTACAGTATTAGCGCCTAGTTCCACTCCGTTACGTTTAGTTGTGGATCTCCATGCGTCCTGCTCTGGTATTCTGATTTTATGCAAATAAATTAATTATGCAAATAAATATATTATTTGCAAATAAAATGACACACCCTATATGCTTCCTCCCACATCTCATTTGTGCCATACATGTTGACTGCTGCTTTCCAATCCTGACCCTGAATGTAGTGATGCTCAGCCTCCTGGAATCTTCCTTCAACTTCCAACTCCTGAAAAGATTAAAAGTAAACTATTTTAAACTAGTTTAAGTAAAATAATACCTTCAATAAGGAGCCAGACTAACATTATATTAACAAAACTGAATTATTCCTTAATAATCTTACCTTGGCTAAGTGAATATGAGTCTCCTTCAGGAGTTCTTTGTGGTGTTTGGCAACAAGACGAATCATGTCATCGTAGAGCTTTTTCTTCTTGTACATGGTGATTGCCATATCAGGCTCACCAACAGTGCAAAACAGCCTGAAAAAGGATTTGATCATCTAGAATCATTATCCTAAAAATAAACATTTCCAACACTTTCAGGTTAAAAAGAGTTAAACACAGCGAATCAGTGGCATCATTCAGTACCTGGGGCAAAAGCAAAATCTCAGCTGGATGATAAACTTAAGTGATACTGCGGTAATATGTGTTAAACAGCTTTCAAATAAATCAGATTTTAATTAAAAATATATAGTTGTTAGCTTTGTTGAACAAATATTGATAGCTTTGTTCCCACATTAATAAACCTCGATTAAAATTCTTCATTTACCATGAAAGAAAACCATGAAGAACACTTCAACCCAAAAATGAGTAGAAAAGAGTTATTTATATTTATATGATATTATATAAAGGATTGCTTGATACAAAGAAACCATTTATACCATAAAAAAAAAACTTGTGAGCAGCAAGTGTAAATGGACAGGACAAAATAAACCAAATAAATGCATATTCATTTTAGTGAGTGTACCGTTCAGCTTCTTTGTACTTCCCCTCCTTCTCTAGCTCAACAGCTCGATTGATGTAGAGAGCAGACACTTCATCCTCGGTCATGCATGTCACAGCAAGCTGGATTTAAAAGAAGAGCAGTTTAGAAAGAAACCAGCTTCACACACATAACAAGTGAAAGTAACATTCAGACATTGTTGCATTTTTAGTTTTCTGCTGGCCTGTTTCAGCTTGTGTTTGAAATAATCTTCACAAACACACTCGTACTCTTACCTTGTGTGCTTGCTCCCATCTCCCCGCTTCAGCATACATGTCTATAGCATCTTTGATATGGCCTCCCTTCACAAACAGGCGTTCCGCTACCTGGAAACATGATGGAAAAGCAGTCACAATCTGCTACAGCAGAGAGTTTATATAGTTGTATTACATTACATTACATTACATTACATAAGTATATAGGGGCATATATATTTTAAATATTTTCCCTGCCAATTTATCTAGACCACATTCAGCATCAAGGGTTCAAAAGCAACTTGAAACTTAGTAAACTTTGTGAATGTTGCACTTATTTTTACAGTA
Organism: Leiocassis micropogon; assembly: GCA_028565275.1. Lineage (NCBI taxonomy): Eukaryota > Metazoa > Chordata > Actinopteri > Siluriformes > Bagridae > Leiocassis > Leiocassis micropogon. The sequence goes on from JAOVVA010000026.1 coordinate 6,691,236, forward strand.
AATGTAGGGCCCCTTCTAAAGCCTCTGTATCTCAGAAATTTATATGGAAATTCTGATTCTGATTGTTTGCTGAACAAAGGCAACTAAGGTATTTTTCCATCTCTTATCATGCAGCGAGCTAGGAATTCAGTCGTTTCATTTGCAAATCTAATAATGTAACAATGTAACATGATAAACTGAAAACTCATATAGTTATAAAGAATAATTACATTTTTAATATTAGCCTGGATTAAAATTAGCAAAATGAATTGAGGGTAGAGGAAGCACTGAGACAGATGATACCTGTGCCACTGGAACAGCTTTTCATCATTACTAAACCAGATTTCAATATTCACATTTATTAAATAAATCAGTTTAGTAGTATGAATAAAGATGGAAGTTGTCTCAGGGAATACTAACCACTATACTGAAAAGAATGCAATCATGTCAAAGCAGCTGTCTTGAATACTTATTATGCCATCCGTAATCTCCTACCTCATATTCCTGCAAAGAGGCATAGTGTTGGGCGATCTTTAAATAGTATTTGGCTGAGGATTTGTCCTCTTGTAACTCCACAATGTGCAGAGCTTTCTTCCACTGACGTGCCCCAATCGCTGCTTCGACTGCTTTGGAACCACACCTTCATCAGAAAAATATTAAGTGTAGGTGAAAAAGCAAGCAAAAGGTTTATACCTATAAAACGTTTCAGTCAACATATTTATTGGTATGTGCGAGTGGTAACTCAAAGAGATTTGTAGTATTACACAGTCTCCACCCCTGGAGATACAGCAGTCTTTTTTGCATAAGGTCCACTTGTATTTTTATACACAAGTGTGGTATTAATCCTTCTTCTCATATTCTATATAAACAGAAAATGCTTGCTTTCGGAAACTGTCAATATTCCAGCATCATCAACAGACTTTCCTTTAAATATTACCATACAGCATACTTTCCAATAAAACCTGCAAGGATAGCGCTTAACTCCCAACCGCCCAGAAGTTAAAAAAAAAAAAAACAGTTGGTTAAGAAAAAAAAGTTGGTTAAGATACATGATAAAAAAATGACCAGTATAAATCAGAGCTATGTTTAATAGTGAAAGCAACAGCATTTCCATATATAAATTTTGACGAGAACATTGTGATGCAATTGAGACTAAACAGCAGTGTGGCCATAGGATGGTTTCACTTGTTAGAGAAACTCATTAGAAAAAAGGCTTCAGTTTGCTAGGGAGCATACATAATTGCATTTTGGAGCAATGGAGAAAGTTGGTCTGATGAGTGCATTCTGACCCTATTCCAAAGCAATGGGCGAATCAGGGTAAAAAAGAAAGAACATAAAGTGATGCACCATCATGCACGTACAAGGCACTGTTATGATCTGAGGTTGCTTCCGTTGGTCAGGTCTAGGCTCAGGTCTAAGTCAGCTGATCGCCTAAATGTACTGAATGACAAGGTTATCCCATCTTTGGAGTTTTTCTTCCCTGATAGCACAGGCATATTCCAGTTTCAGATTGTGAAAGAGTGGTTCTTTGGAGGATGACAAATCATTTTCATCCATGGACAGTTCTACCTTAACCGCACTGAAAGTCTGCACTGGGATATGCTGGAGGAGACCTTACAGAGCAGTTTGACTCTACCATCATCAGTACAATAGTTTATTGTTGAACCAATGCCATATCAAGTTCACACTAGAATCAAATCCAAAGAATGTCCAGTGAAATATTAGCGTGTGTGACTTCATATTTACCAGGCAATGTAGATAAAGAGAATAAAGCTAATATTTTCATGTATAGATGCATCATCACTGTTATCCAGCTTCCTGGGCTAGTAAGGAAGCATTACAAAAAAACTAAAATCATGCATATCAGCCACAAAGACCCCATTAGCTCAAGTTTAATGATGGATAATGATTTAAACATACCTTCTCCCTAATGATTCTACATACTGTATGTTTAATCAGGCATGTCAACACAAAGGAAAACACTAAGGAGAGACCACGGACATTGTTGCTGAGACTGTGGTACACACTTTCAGTATCATTGCTATCAATTCAATCTTACCCAGCCTCAATGTAATGATTGACTGCAGCATCCATTCGTTTTTGCTGGATTAGATAGTCACCCCAGGCCTCCTCTAGCTTCACTACTTCAGAAGGAAATGCCACGCGTGCAAGCTCCACAGCTGCAGGAGCAAACAATACATGTGTTGTGCGAATATCTTTTGCTCATATTCCATCTGTAATGAATCCATTTACAGTGTGACTTACATAAACATTTGCTCACCCTTTTTGAAAGCGTTGCCTTTGCAGTAACTATCTAGAGCACGCTGATTATTACTTATCCTCTTGAAAAGGTCACCTGCCTGAGAAGAAAAAAAAAAAAATACAAATATCAGAATACACCACCCAGAGTCAATCCAGCTTTACATTATTATCATCATCATCATCACCAAATAGAGATTAGAAATGTAAAATGAAAGGACAGTCTAAACAAACGTGATGTTTTGAGGAATATTTCTCCAGGCTTCCTAAAAGACTTTTTGGCTCTCATTTCTGGCAAGTTTTTAGCTCCTGTTTTCAGACCAGTCTCTCCACATGACTAGTTTCAGAGGAATGTTTTTTTCTTTGTTAAAAGCCACACAGTGACATATGAATCATTTAAGCACAAAAAAACATCTTAAGACATAAACCAGTGAGAAACAGGTAACAAAAAAAGTTAGGTTTTTTTTGCAAAAAGAGTGATATAAAGTTACCCAACAGTGAAATATTGGTGGAGAGCATATGCCAAAATGCACGAAAGCTGTTATTGCAAATCGCGGTTATTCCACCAAAAACTTAATTTTCATACTGTTATTTAGCCAAAGCACAATTAGTTCACAAAACTGTTCATCGCACCAATACAAAAAAAAACCCATAAAAAACTGATTATTTTCCAGTGGTCTTTTATTTTTTTCTAGAGCTGTATTTTTTCTTTGCATTACAGGTAACTGTCCTAGTAGACGTACTACTAATAAAAATTACCAAGTTGAAAATCCACCAATCCAAGACAGCAATTGGAGTTTGTATTAAAAGCTCCCAAATTAATATCTAATGTTTATTGTGCTATATTAATGTAGTAATATTCTGAATGCTTTGCTTTTATTTATTTATTTGTTTAGTCACTTTGATTTATTAATTTATAATACATTTTTCATCCTTTGATGTATTGTTAGCCAGCTGGTAGGGCTTCTAATCCAAAACTTAAAACACTATGGTACACTGAAGTGTGACTCACGCGCTCATAAAACTCTTCTTTAATGAGAGCAGAGGTAATGCGGGTGACGATACTGCTGGACAAGAGCTCGTCCCTGTTCATGGCCAGCCAGGCGGCTTTGGCTGGAAGTCCGGCCTTAAGGTAAAAGTTAACTGCTCCTACATAATCGCCCTCGCTTTCCTTCATTTCCCCTGCTTTCTCATTCTGTTTGGTCTCTATCAGCCAGGCGGAGTAGCTGCGTCGCAAGTTGTCCAAGTCTGGATGACCCTGTAAGATACGTGCATACTGTACATTGAAGTCTATAGCGAGCAGAAGTTACAGTACATGAGGCTTTCAGAATAGCAAACAAGATACAAGGCGGCTTTCAGAACAGCAAAACACACAAAGGCAGTAAAATCAACCACTTTTGAAGGTGTAGCATTCATTTAGCCAGTCTACGGCAAATTTCTGAAGAAACTACTAGTTACCTTGGCCTCTGCTATTGCAATGTAGTTGTCCCACATTTGTAGCTCCTGGTACATTTCCATTACCTCACTGACTGCATTCTGCCAAGCACAGCAATATCATATTATAATATTATCAGCATTTATTTTTATATAAACACCCTACTTTGGACTCTTCTACCACAGTTAAAAAATTTAAATCTATAAAAATTACCTGTTCCAAGTAGTACATCTCGGAGAGTTTATAGTTCTTATCTAGCATTGCTAGCCGCGCTTTCACTTGATAGTGTTCCTTCCCATCACCTTCCTGCAGTAAGGCAGACCACGAACAACAATACACACACAACTCAAACTAACATCACAATCACTTACATAGCAGTAGTATGCCATCTGCACAGCACTTAAACCAGTGTGTTACCAAGCACAAATATTAATATTCATTGAAGAATTTTGTCAAATATCAAATTTCATCATATACAGAGACTTTGAAAATAATACATTGTAGTTTGTATACATACAGGTTCCTTTAAAACGGAATCAGCAATTTTATTGGTCTTGTTCAGAAATCGTGCTTTGGACACGTTCCCCAAAGCTGCAAAGCACCTAATGCAGAAAAATACAAAGTGTTTAGTGGCAGCACTGACCTATATGACATCAAAACAGCATTTTTACCAACCATAGACATCTTTAATAACCATAATGTCACCTATCAAAAACTGCTACTAAATAGATATTACTCTAAGGCTACAACAAATATTTTAATATTCAGTATAAAAAATTACTGAATACTCAAGACTTCAATCATTTAGTGTAAAATGTTTTAATTGAAAAATGATTTTATTTTAAAAAAAGCAGCAGTACAACAAAAATCTAGAAAATGTGCTGGACAGAAGAGAATCGCTGAAATCTAATATATCTAAATGTGTTTAGAAAACTTAAATAATTGTTTTGATTGTGTAAAGCTGTTTTGTGACAATGTCAATTGTTAAAAGTGCTATACAAATAAAATTTAATTGAATTAATTCAATTAAATTCTGCTTGTACAGTGTGTTTAACCAATGACTACCATCTTCATGGTCATCAAGTGGAACCCCACACATCCCCAAGCAGACTACGTGGGGCTATCCTAAGCAGCAGCCAGAGGCGTACATGTGATGAGAACGCCAGGCACCAGAAGTGTCAGGATGTGTTTCATTAAGTAACTTTTTATACCAACATTCATGTCTGAAAACCTCATATGATTTCCTACAGCTGATATAACAGGAGCCATGTCAAAGTAAGAGAATATATTTCGGAAACAGCACGATTTTACCTCTGTTTGTTAAGTGTCCTACTGACCAAAAAGGTGGGCCAGGATATTGTTACTTTTTAGCGAGCAGACAGAGCAGTACAATAAAGTATACAGATCACACCTGGTGTTAAGACTCTAAAACTGATCTAAAACAGAACTAAAGCTAGTCAATTAGCCTTTCATAGCCACTTTACCATGTTTCGGATGTTTTCTTGCAAGACTTTGTGGAAGTTGGAGGTTTAAGAGCCTGTGCATTGCACTCAGTTGTTAATTACGCTGTTAATTAGCTGATTAGTTAAACCTGAAAAACACTAAAACATTCAGGGGTTTCTCCAGGAGACGAACTGAGAACTGCTGTCTCAATGGATGCATTGACATTCAGCTCTTGCTCCTCTTCTCTATCTCTTTCCTTCATATCTCATATGCATTAAACAAAACTTTTTACCTCTGAATGCCTTCAGTGCTTTTTTCAGCCACAGTTAAAGCCGTTTATAATTATAATGGTTGATTAACAAAACTTGCTTCAGAACAACTACTAAATACAAGTCCCATTAGGACAGCATATTTAACATAGGTAGCCTAACTTATTTTCTCATTAGGTTTCCCCTCTGATTGACAGATCAGAATATTGTGGGAAAATGAAACACTATGGCTACATTTAGAACGTTAAAAGGCTCACCTTTCTGCAATGTGTAGCTGCTGTGCCTCCAGAGACAGCTTGCTCAGTGTCTTCCACATCGCTTCAGTCTCAGCACACATTTCTAGTGTTTCTAGGAATGCTGTAGCTCTATGGCCGTGCACACAGACATGAACGAAAACAAGAACAGACATAATTCACTTAAACATAAAACCTGGGTTATATTCTATTATATTTTCTTGATATTATATTAAGTCACAGCAACATCAATTGGAATTTTTCACACTGTCCAGAGCTCGCAAAATATCATGGCCCCTGGTAGCCCTTCGGGCAGGCACTCTTCAGTTTTTGGTAGCCCAAAATAAATTTAAGTAGCCCAAATAAAAAAGA
>JAOVVA010000026.1:6721005-6735265 GCA_028565275.1 Leiocassis micropogon
GATCGGAGGAAACACGTGGGTCGGTCTGCGGCCCTCCCGACTGATTGGCAGTGGAAGCTTAATGTGGGAGCCTCTAGCGACAGGGTGGAATTAGATACTACAAAATTAGCGGAGAAAATCGGAAAAATTCGGAAAAAGGGGGATAAAGTTTAAAAAAAAAAAATCTCATAACAGATATAGAGCATTAAGGTAGGCCAGTCAGGGTAGGAAAGCAGAAGTCAGGATCATCAGCATCTCATCAGGTATCAGAGAGGGGGAGAGAAAGAGAGAGAGAGAGAGAGAGAGATCAAGGAAAAGACTGAGAGCAGGATATTAAGCATGCTCTTTAATTATAATGGTTTATTAGGATATGACGGCTGTAACAGCATGCCTAAAAGGGAACAACAGATGGTTACAAGCATTAGAGCATGCTGGAACATGAAGCGGCCAGCCACTCCACCATACCTGAGAAAACTTGAGAATGAGAGAGGCAATAGCTTCCAGACATCCTGGTTTACATGAGATCTTCACACTTTAAACCCTGTGGATCTGATGCCAAAAGCTTGGCTGAACAATTAGGTTTTTTAACCTAGACTTTTAAAATGATATTGTTTCTGGGTCCTAACTTCCTAGTGCCTCTGTTGGCAAATTGGCGAGCCTCGCCCCATCCTTGCTCTGGAAGGGCTAGGCCTTCCTTTGAAACTCTGTGTATACTATAACACAATTGGTTCACCTGTTTAACAGTAATTGTTTTTCATCCGCTTGTAATTTCTTCTTGTCACATTGTTAGTTTTTAATTGGACTTTTTTTGGAGGGTATTGCTGTCACCAGATTTGAAAAGATTCATACTTGCAACATATAATTAAATTCACATGATAAATCGACAAATAATCTGGTGTTCAAGATAAGTTTTTAATATACTGTAGTACAAGGTGAATATGACTCTTCATTTTCTTTGCCATTTTCCATATTGTCACAACTTTTTGGAATTGGGGTGTTATATGAAATTGTAGGTGCTAATAATGATCCTGCACCTTTTGATCGAAGCGGACATCAAATAGGATATCTGTGCGATTGCGTTTGGGTACTGCAAACTATTTGCCTCCACCTGTAGCATCTATCACTACAGACTGTACTATAGAACTTTAATAGTTTTGCATCAATAATATAGTAATAAATATATGTCAGTGCGATAAACAACAGTAGCTGTCTTTTAGTGTTGTAGAATAGACAGTTAGCTTAGGGTGGGGGGCAGGGAGAACCGAACTTGCCTCTTGAGTTCTCTTTAAGGATTATGAACAGCAATAGCAGTATCAATTGCAGCTGGTCCACTTTACCAGGACAGAACACAGTTCTTTTAAAGAAACCTATAGTAAAAAAAAAAACTATATGCACCTATTTGAGTAAGAAAAGTTCAAGCCTTAAAAATCGAGCCAGCTATCTGTAAACTCTTGTGGGATCTTGATAACCCAGGATTTTGTAAAGTTTGCAGATCAAAGGTTCTGGTGCATTCAGCAAGTGACACTAATCAATGGAATCAAACTTCTCTTTCTCCACTACCTTTTTTCTTATTACCACACAGTGGTCAAAGGTCTAATAAGCGAAATTGGTAGAGTAATCAAGGATTTCAGCATATGCATTAAACGATATGTGAGATGACCTTTGTTATGTCAAAAACAAAGCATCAGTGGGATTCACTGTTACACAATTCTGTCAATGAGTTTTGATGCTGTTTTTGGGACTTGTGAATAGTAAAAGTTCTGTTGGCTTCAGTGCTGACAAGAATAACATGCATTGTAGAGCCACATGTCGAAATTGTATACAAATTCTACAGGGATCACAGTAATTTTGTATTGATGGAGAAATCATGATACTGTTGTGTCTTGAAGCAAATCCATAAAGCTCCATGCATTCTTCTAACATGCCATATTTATATTTCTCACATAATTATTTTTATGTTCAGTTTTCCAGACAGGAATGGTGGGCTATCCGGAGGCTCTGACTGACCCCTCATATAAAGCTCAGATACTTACTTTAACATACCCACTGATTGGGAATTATGGTGTACCCAATGATGCCAGTGGTGATTTCGGCTTGAGCAAGGTACCCAACAAGTGCCTACCTTTATCATATAGATTTGTCTTGTATTATTTGTGTTGCTTAATTCCTCATTCTGCCATGACTCCAATGTGCCGTTTCAGTGGTTTGAATCCGCGAGGATCCATGCAGCTGCTCTTATAGTCGGGGAAGTGTCTCAGAATCCCAGCCACTGGAGCTCAAACAAGTCTCTAGATACGTGGCTGAGAGAGCAGGGGATCCCTGGGCTAGAGGGTAAGATGCTCTTGATGTATCTATATAGAACCTAATATAGTGGTACCTCGCCATATGAACAGAAAAAATTGTGAATTTTCGCCTTAAAAATTAAAATGTTGCAAGAAATTACGAAGCATTATCATCATACGAGCGACCGAGCCAGTTGTGCATATTTTCGCTCGTGCATACTCTGCTTCCGTCAGCCAAATCTTATTTGCGTTAGTGGAAAGCCAAGCAAAGCTATAAAAAAATTTTTTTGTTGCAGTTTTCTTTTTTTTTTTTTGCCCTTTTTTATATTTTGTGCAAGATTTAGTAAAGACCTAGCACCATGGGTTCCAAGAATGTTATCAAGGACGGTAGCAAGAAGAAAACAGGGCCACTTTTAGTTTCTTTTTAAAGCATTCGGTGCCAAGAGGAATCATGAATTAAGGTTAAGTGAGGTTTAATTTCTATTTATTTAATATTTTACTTAATTTACATGTCTTTTCTAAATGTTTTGATTGTTCTTATACGCACAAATATTATTATAGAGTTGGAAATTGGTAATATTGGTACTATTTTTTGGGTGACTGGAAAAGATTAACTTTATTTATAGATATGGGAAAAAATATGAAATTTCTCCTTAAGTCACCTAACTCACCTCTGGAATTTATTAAATTTGTACTGAGGTACTACTTTATATAAATATGGGGGACAAACAGGGACCAATTGTTAACTTAATGTTTTGAGCAACCCATTATGAATTCGTGTGATCATTACTTTAGTGTTTTTATTCATGTAAAAAAAACCCAAAAAAAACAGGAGTTGACACGCGTGCCTTGACCAAAAAGATCCGGGAGAAAGGAACCATGCTTGGGAAACTTGTGGTGGAAGGAACCTCAGCTGACAGCGTACCGTTTGACAATCCTGATACTCGGAACCTGGTCAAAGAAGTTTCTCTGAAAGTAAGTTTTGAGATATGTGTGTATAATATATTATGTATATTATTGGTGTGTGTGTGTATATATATTATAAATGGTTTTCTGTCCAGGTTTATTACTCAGATGTTTGTTTGGTTTATGTAGGAACCCAGGGTTTTCAATGCAGACGGTAGTGTAAGGATCCTGGCGTTGGACTGTGGCATTAAGTACAATCAGATCCGGTGCTTGTGCGAGAGAGGTGCACAGGTGACAGTAGTGCCATGGGATTACCCTCTGAATGCTGACGGTGAGCAGACAAAGGAATAGAAGAACGAAAGAAGTATCATGATCTAGTATTCCTAGCATTTTGTATAAACCATGCTTTCATTTCAGTTACAATCTGTATCATTATTTGTTTGTGATTTCCTGCTCTGTCCTTGTGTTTCTTCAGATTTCGATGGCCTGTTTATCAGTAACGGACCCGGTGACCCTAACTATTGCCAGGAGGCTATAGAAAACCTGAAGAAGATTGTGTGTGTGGAAAACCCCAAACCTGTTTTTGGAATTTGCTTGGGTCATCAGTTGCTGTCACTGGTTATTGGAGCGAAAACATACAAAATGAAGTAAGTGTGTATTGTTTCTTTGCTTTGCTAATGATTTATGATGTTGATTGAGTCGTTAAATACTGACCCGACAGCAGGTTTGGTGTTCAGTTGTTTGTCCTGAATACTGTAGCATATAAAAGTGCAATCACGGCTTCCTCGTTACACGTCTGATTGATAAGCAGAATCAGATAGCGAGCCGTCACTGGGGTTTGGATAAATAACTGCTGTCGTAATTACCCCACAAGGCCAATGGTGTCTTTTGAAGCAGGACTACAGCTTCAGGAGGAGTACAAAACACACTAGCTTACTAACTAGCACCCGATCTTTCCCAGGCTCTGATCATGTTCCCTTGGGAACACTTTGTTGTTGAAGTAACTTTTTGTGCTGAGCAATAGAGTTTTAACTGGATTCCTCATTGCTGAGATTGTGTTGGTGTTCTTTTCCTGGTCCATGCTCAAGGCCAGTTTACATGCCGGTCTTCTCCGTTCAGGGGGCGTAACTGCATGACTTGTTTTTATGGCCAAAAAGCTACACTTTCTTTTTTGGTGTTAGGAAAATACATGGCCCTGATTGGTTTGTTAAAATAAAGTTGTTTGTTATTCATATGTGAAATTGTAATGACATTTTCCTAACATTGCCTGCATTTGGAGTCGTATTAGTCTTTCCCAGTGCTCCTGAGGGCAATGTGGTAGAATTTGTTAAGATACAAATGTTTCACTGAACACGTCTTCCGTTTGGTCTAGATATGGGAATCGTGGACATAACCAGCCTTGCATCCATAAAGATACAGAGCGTTGCTTCATCACATCTCAGAACCATGGATTTGCAGTGGATCCTAAGACCCTCCCAAACGACTGGGATGTTCTCTTCACCAATGCTAATGATCACACCAACGAAGGCATTGTGCACAACTCCAAACCGCTGTTCAGGTACTTAATCCTGCGGTGTGTTTGTTGTTTGCGAATAACGTCGTCAGTGGATGTTAATTTAGTTTTTACTTTTTCGCAGTGTACAGTTCCATCCTGAGCACATGGCTGGACCTGCTGACTTGGTGAGCCTTTTCGACGTTTTCCTGGAGCTCATCCGAGATGCCAAAGAGGGCAAAGCCGGCAAGACAGGTGATGTTTGTGTAGAAAAGTGTTGACTGGATGAAGACTTTAAGAATGGATGTAATTCCTGTAATATTAATAACTCCTTAACAATCACTAATGGACCTCCTTACATTTGTGTAGTGAAGGAAAGGCTGACTGAGCATCTTACCTTCCCTGCATCTCCGAAGCCAGAGGACTTTATTCGTCCTCGCAAAGTGCTCATTCTGGGCTCTGGAGGACTGTCTATAGGACAGGCTGGAGAATTTGATTATTCTGGCTCTCAGGTAGTAAATCACTGGAAAGCCAATACTTTAGTATCTGTCCAGCAGATGTAGATGATGATGAAGATGATGATGATGTACAGTGAACACATTGTGTTCTATCTTTCTTGTGTTCGTCTTTTCCCCTAATAAGGCCATTAAAGCGCTCAAAGAAGAGAACATCCAGACTATTCTCATCAACCCTAACATTGCCACCGTGCAGACATCCAAAGGCCTGGCTGACAAAGTCTACTTCCTTCCCATTACACCAGAGTATGTCACACAGGTAATATCTAAAAAAAAAAGAAAAAAATCATCACAATCACTGACCAATAAGACAGATCTAGATGGTGTGGCTTCTTTCTGCCATTCCTCTCTTGCTTATTTTAGGATTTTAAATTTGTATGTTTTTTTTTGCCTATATTCGACCTTTTTCTCCTTACCATGACATTAAACAGAGAGCTCGAAACACCTGTACAGCTGTCAGGCATTTTGGATGCATATCTCATTTTGGATGCTCATCAATCACATCAAAAGCATTTCACTGTACGCTATATTTTTAAAAGGATAGGCTTGAAGTGTTGTACAGTATGTACACCCCAGATCTGATGTAAGAAGAGGAACACATTCAGGATTTCCCAAACTCAGATTTAATTTACCCAAATCATTATCTAGCACTATTAGAATAGACATGAATTAGAATGAAGACTTTTACACCAGCTCTAGTAGTCACTGTGTAGAGATACTAAGAGATACTCTGTGTTCTCTATTCAATTGAAATGATTAAATTATGAACCAATCTGAATGTATGGTCAAATCTAAGGGAATGTTATCCTTATTAACTTCTGTAACACTCCAGTATAATTACATCTCTGGTGATGATAACGGTTTTTAAACAGTATGTTCCTTGAAACTGAGAGAAATGTAGCCTTTGTCCACCAGATGGCACCTCATATAATAATCATTTCCAATAATTTCCTAAATAAGGTAAACATTTCACAAGTATTTACTTTGTTTATACAGCTCTACATATGTTATTTGTTGATTAGGCACTTGTTTCACCTTGATCTGATCGCTCATCAATTTTATTTCACAGTCTACTGTCCATTGTTTGAAGTGTGGATAAAAGCGAGAGATATGCTTGTGTGTAAGTGAAAAAGCATGACTGGAGCCTGTTTTTTTTTTTTTGTCAGTGTGAGTAAGATCACACCTGTTACTAGCATGTCTGTGCAGGTCAGGTTTCATGCTGACAGCTCAGTGTTAACAGTTCCCTGTCAAACGCCTGCTGAAACATGATTGGTTAATGGCAGCCTTGTTTGTTTGTTTGTTTGTTTGTTGCATTGTTATCTGTTTACAAAAACAAAAAAAAGTGTACGAGTGCACTGTATCGCCACCAAGAGGCAGTTTTGTTTGACTCCATTTTTCCAAGTCATGGTACAGTAAATGTTCCTACTGACCAGTTTTGGCTGCCTGATTTGTTCTACTAAAGACATAATATTAATTAATACACACGGACGCACCATGATGCAAAACAGACTGGGGTTTCTTTTACAGACTTCTTTAAGTCATTATTGATGTGTGTTGTCATTGAGTCAAGACAGCAGTTTGATGTCAATCTAGAACCCTGGCAACTCTGCTCAATAATAAACCAACTTTAAAGGTTTCCTGATACAATGTAGCCAATTTGAAATGTGTTAATAAAAATGAAAAGGCGCCTGGATGTCTTGATGGATCCACCTCAAGCTCGGAACCGGAGCGTGCACTCTTGGAGTGTATCGTTAGAATGTTTTTTTGTTTAGGTTTTTTTTTCCCACAAAACTGGTGCATGCATAACTTCAGGCATACTTCTACCTTTGATAGTAAATGCATGTGTGTGTGTGTGTGTGTTTTTGACACAGGTGGGAGGTTTTAGATTATTATGCGTTTTTTTTTTTAATATGAAAAACTTTTTTGGCTGATAATTTTGTTCAAGGTGCATGTTCTCCTCAGTGGATTTTAGTAACACTATCAAGCACAATCAACTCCAGAATTCTGTATCGGCTTAAAAATGTATACATCATTTTTTTTCCAGTGCCGAACTAAAACTGAAAAAAACCATGGCGGTGTTCTTTTATGGCAGGTTTTGAGGAGATATAGAGTATGAAATGGTGTAATGTTATGGTTCTGATCCAGGTGATCAAGAACGAGCGCCCCGATGGAGTGCTGCTGGCGTTCGGCGGTCAGACAGCTCTAAACTGTGGAGTGGAACTGACTAAGCAGGGCATCCTGGAGAAGTATAACGTCAGAGTTTTGGGAACTCCAGTGGCCTCAATTGAGATGACAGAGGATAGGAAGATCTTTGTGGAGAAGATGGAGGAGATCAACGAGCATGTCGCGCCAAGCGAGGCGGCCATGTCTGTGGAACAGGTCAGTCTCATGCACCATATGACTTTTCCTCCCCAGTGGCCTCACATGGCCTTTTTTTCTTAATGTGGTAATCCACTGAACTCTTGCTTTATGTGCAGGCATTAGCTGCTGCTGAGAGACTTGGCTATCCAGTCCTGATCCGCTCAGCCTTTGCGCTGGGTGGTCTGGGCTCTGGTTTTGCCAACAGCAAAGAAGAGTTGATGACTCTGGTCACGCAAGCATTTGCCCACACGTCTCAAGTCCTGGTGGACAAGTCACTCAAGGGCTGGAAGGAAATCGAGTATGAAATCGTCCGAGATGCTTACGACAACTGCATCACGGTATGACCCAGCCACTATTTTTATGTATCTTTTGATAATAACATTTATGAAGTTCAACAATGACCATGTCACACATCATACTTTCAGGTGTGTAACATGGAGAACATTGACCCGCTTGGAATCCACACCGGCGAGTCTATAGTCGTGGCTCCTAGCCAGACCCTGAGCGATTACGAGTACAACATGCTGAGGAGCACCTCCATCAAGGTCATCCGGCACCTGCGGATCGTCGGCGAGTGCAACATCCAGTACGCCGTCAACCCAGAATCCGAGCAAGTAAGAGAATATCTGACGATTCTGATGCTCGATGCATCCACTGATGCATTTTCAGTGCAGTATTCCTTATACCCTTTCAGCCTTGCTCTGATTTCTTCAACCACCTTCGCCAAGTCACATTTGGAGCACCATGAAAATAAAATAAAAATCATATGTGTCTTGCAGTACTACATCATCGAGGTGAACGCCCGTCTCTCGCGGAGCTCGGCTCTGGCTAGTAAGGCCACAGGATACCCGCTGGCTTACGTCGCAGCCAAACTTGGCCTAGGAATCCCCCTCCCTGTCCTCAAGTAAGAACTTACAAAGAAGTAGAAGAGAGAGTATTATAGCCTTTCAGTTCTTCATCAGGTTTCTTTTTCCAGAAACTCAGTGACGAACTCCACAACTGCAAACTTTGAGCCAAGTCTTGACTACTGTGTGGTGAAGGTTCCTCGCTGGGACTTGAGCAAGTTCCTTAGGGTTAGCACTAAAATCGGCAGCTCCATGAAGAGTGTCGGTAAGGCCCCCTTCAAGTCGTTAAAAAAGTTATAGTTGGCAATATTTATTTTGCCTGGTGTTAATAGTGCATATCATATTTAGGATTTATAGCCAAAAGAGTAAATTGATAAAATCCCCCTTTCTCTCATTTCCTTCCCAGGAGAGGTGATGGCCATCGGCCGCAACTTTGAGGAGGCTTTTCAAAAGTCTCTCAGGATGGTAGATGAGAACTGTGTTGGGTTTGAGCATACCATCAAACCAGTTTCTGAACAGGTTAGCTCTAAAAATTTGAATATAAGATTGCATTATTATTCTGTATCACAGGTTCATGTACTCAAAAGCTCAACCGGTCTCTTTTTCACTTCATCAGGAGCTCCAGATTCCCACGGACAAGCGGATCTTCGTCCTGGCGGCAGCCCTGTACGCCAACTACAGCATAGATCGGCTGTACGAACTGACCAAAATTGATCGCTGGTTCCTGTATAAGATGAAAAACATCATTGATCACGCGAAGCTTCTGGAGACGTATAATCAGGACGAAAGCACAATGCCGCCTGAGGTGATGAGGAGAGCGAAGCAGTTGGGCTTCTCAGACAAGCAGATCGCCTTGTCTGTGCAAAGGTATGTATCGAGTGATGCTCGACAGATTGGATTGTCTTTGGTCATTTCTGGTGTGTGCAGTGTTGATTTCTTTCCTGGTCTTCAGTACCGAGTTGGCCGTCAGGAAGCTGAGGCATGACTGGAAGATTTTGCCCATGGTGAAGCAGATCGACACAGTGGCTGCTGAGTGGCCTGCCCACACCAACTACCTCTACATGACTTATCATGGCATGGAGAGCGATGTAACCTTCGAGGAGCCTCACGTCATGGTGATCGGTTCTGGGGTGTACCGCATCGGCAGCAGCGTGGAATTCGACTGGTGTGCCGTGGGCTGCATTAATGAGCTCAGGAAGGTGAGACTTCAGCATTTACTTCTATGCACTGAAAACCACTCCCCCCTGTGGGCACTCCAGCAAGGTTGTGCCATGCATTTTTTTTTTTTTCGGGACATTTTTGAACAACTAATCAGACATGCATGCCTGCTAGCATCATTCTAGTTTTAAGTTATTGTGTTTGTCTTTTGCAATGTATTTTTCGGGGAGCTGGCAACCCCGCACACTAGAAGACGTTTAATTACACGTTTACATCTTGGGTTGCAAATTTTGCATGTTTTTTATTTTTATGCTAACAATCAAGAATCAATGAACAAGATGCACATTGTTTCAGCTACACGATCCCAACAATTTAGCTATATGAGAGAAATTTATGAAACAGTTTAAACAAAAGGACAAAAATGCACAAATTATACTTTCACTTGCTCACACGCGCTTTATCCTTACAAGGGTTGCCAGATCACAACATAAACAATTAGCTGAAAGGTAATGAAAACCTAAAAAAAAAAATAATAATAAAATAATAATATATAAAAAACAGCCCAATTAATATCCGTACTAGAAATCAGTGTAGCTCAACTATTTATACACATTCCCTTATCACAAAAATTAGCCTAATATTTATTACTCGCCCAAAGAAAATTTCTTCCAACCAAAAGTACCACAGTCACCAAACATAGCAACCATATGATATCAGATTTTAATTTAATGTTCTTTGTTTTCTTTTTCAGATGGGTTACAAAACGATAATGGTGAACTACAACCCCGAAACAGTTAGCACAGACTATGATATGTGCGACAGGCTCTATTTTGAAGAGATCTCTTTTGAGGTGAGTGTTCAGTGTGCTTTGTACAAGGGGTGTTCCAGTCAAACCTGGACTTTTGATTGTGCAGAATAACAGAACACAGTTATAAGAGAGTAGAAACTGACTTGAACACCCCTCAGATGTAATGTTAATGGATAGAAGAATGTCCTCATGCAATGAATAAAGCTTAAGGTACATGTTTAAATGCATTTCTAAGTCACCAGATAAAGCATGTAGGAATCAGTAAACATTGTTTAAAGGCATTTGTTTCTTCAGCTGTAGGTAAGACGGTGTTCGCTGTTTCCTCATTAACACTGTGACTTGAATTATAGGTGGTGATGGACATTTATGAGATGGAGAACCCTGAGGGAGTGATTCTGTCCATGGGAGGCCAGCTCCCTAACAACATCGCCATGTCTTTGCACAGACAGCAGTGCCGCATCCTGGGCACCTCGCCTGAGTTTATCGACTCGGCCGAGAACCGTTTTAAATTTTCTAGGATGCTGGACACCATTGGAATCAGCCAGCCACGCTGGAAAGAGCTGTCTGATACAGAGGTGCTTTTAAAATACAACTTTTGAAGTTCTCGTCTTCACTTGCTTGATTTAGTTGTTTAGAGTCAAAGTTGTTTAGGAATATTGGCCCTGATATTCTTTCTCCTGTGTATAGTCAGCCGTGCAGTTTTGTGAGACGGTGGGCTACCCGTGCCTAGTCAGGCCATCCTACGTGCTCAGCGGAGCTGCCATGAATGTGGCGTACTCCGATAGTGACCTGGAGAAGTACCTGAGCAGCGCAGTTGCTGTGTCTAAAGAGCACCCTGTTGTTATCTCCAAATTCATCCAGGAGGCCAAGGTGAGATGTTTCACCACACCTGAAGGTTTGCCATTGGTGATGGTTGTCATTTTGCGCGACGTTTTTGGTAAATCCGGCTCATTTTGTGTTGCAGGAGATCGACGTGGACGCTGTAGCATGTGACGGCACGGTCATCGCCATCGCCATCTCCGAGCACGTTGAGAATGCCGGAGTGCATTCTGGGGATGCTACGCTGGTTACACCACCTCAGGACATCAACCAGAAGACCATGGAGCGCATTAAAATGATTGTTCATGCCATCGGTCAGGAGCTCCAAGTCACAGGACCATTTAACTTGCAGCTCATAGCGAAGGTGACATTATCTGCGTACAAGATGTGTTCTTTTTTTTTGGTCATGTGTTTTCTAATCAATTTGTCTCCAAATTGTGGAGATTTGAAATACAGCTTGCAGAATTCTTTAAAACTTTATGATGATGGTATCATTGATGTTGTTTTATCTCTGCTTGTGTGTACTATCTCAGGATGACCAGTTGAAAGTGATCGAGTGCAACGTCCGAGTGTCCCGCTCCTTCCCATTTGTCTCCAAGACGCTGGGCGTAGATCTTGTGGCTTTGGCAACAGAGGTCATCATGGGAAAGGAGGTGGAGGCTGTGGGACTCATGATGGGGAAAGGCATTGTGGGAGTCAAGGTAATACGCCACCGGGGTCGAGAAGCAGTGTCAGTCAGCATTTCAGTCAGAAACATTCAGACAAATACCAGTACAAGTGAGGAAGATGGGTTTTTCTTTGCAGCTCTTACCCATATGGTACCCTAACCAACTTTATTTTTCCAACCAAGGACTTTATTTTTATTATTATTTATTGTTTGAATTATAGATTCACCTAAAGGCTTAAAAATTGTCCATCTGAATATCAGAAGTCTTCTCTCTAAAATTGATCTTTTAGGAGTCTGGGTTTCTCTCTATAAACCTCATATTATTACTATATCTGAAACTTGGTTACATGATCAAATTAGCGATGAGGATATAAAGCTTGAAAATTTTGTTTTATTTAGAATTGATAGACCTTCTAGAGGTGTTGCTATATATGTTTCTGCTCAGTTGAATTCTGTGTATAACTCCGTTAATATCACCAGTTAATATTGAATGTTTATTTGTTAATATTTTTTTTTCATGATAATAAACAGTTAACTATAGGTTGCCTGTATAGACCAGCATCTGCTACTGTTGATTCCATAAAATTTGTTTTGTCAACTATTAATTCATAATCGATGAGCCCACCAGAGTTAGTCAAAATTCATCATCTCTGTTTTTTGTCTCTATTGGTCACGAATCCAGAAAGATTTATTAAATCAGGTGTAATGTCAGATTGTTTAGGTGATCATTCTGTTATATTCTGTGTTTGGAAAATCAAAATGCCTCGCCTTCCTTCAAAATATATTACAATTAGACGATATAAGAATATTAATTATGATTATTTCATTTATGATTTAGTGTCTATAAATTGGAACAGACTTGAGTTAATTCTTTCAGTCGATGATGCCTGGAACTTCTTTTATTCTGAAGTTATCAATGTAATCAATAAGCATGCCCCTTTGAAAACAATAAGAGTTAAAGGCAGGCATCTTCCCTGGATTAACCCAGATCTGATTAATCTTTATAAAGAAAGGGATAAGGACTATATATCGTAAAAGTAAATTGCCAGAGGATTGGGAATCTTATAGACAGCTTAGAAATATGTGCAAAACCAAGACAAGGAATGCAAAATCTAATTATTATAATGAATGTTTTTCTTAAGATTTTCGTAACCCCAGACATTTTTGGAACCATTTAAATAACGTCTTAAATAAGAGAAACCAAACCTCTTTAAAAGAGGTAATCAATAATGAACATATTTCTGATCCTATTCAGATATCTTATGCGTTTAATATTAAATATTAATATATAAAATAAAAATTATTTTACCTCCATAGTTACTCATTCTACTATTAAATATTCGTATACCTTCTTTTCTAGTGGTTGTTTAAATCAGTTATTTTCTTTTAGTAAAATTTCTCCTTCTGATACTTTTAAAGCAATATGCGGGTTAAAAGAATATAGTTCGCCCGGTCCAGATGGTCTGGAAGCTAAATTTGTTAAACTTGCTTCCCACATCTTAATGTATCCTTTGACTGATTTATTTAATTTATCCTTATCTTCTTGTTCAATGCCTGCCATATGGAAATGTGCTAAGACTATTCCTCTTTTCAAAAGCGGTGACCCATCCGATCTGAACAATTACCGTCCAATTTCTATTATTTGTACTGTAGCAAAGGTTTTTGAGAAATTAATTTTCAATCAAATATCTAATTATATTAATCAGTTCAATATTCTGTCCCCATTTCAGTCAGGTTTTAGACCGAATTTTTCTACCACTACAGCTTTAATAAAATTTACCAGTGATTTGTTTACTTCTTTTGATAAATGTCAAACTACTGGTGCTATTTTTATCGATCTTTCTAAAGCTTTTGATATGGTGGATGATTATCTTCTGCTTGACAAGTTACATTCTATAGGTTTTGATCAAAAATCTCTTCTTTGGTTTCATTCTTATCTTCATAGTAGACGACAATATGTTTCATTTCAAGGTTCAAACTCGGATTACCTGGTTGTTGATAAAGGTGTTCCTCAAGGATCAGCACTAGGGCCTTTGCTTTTTTCTTTATTTATTAATGACCTTCCTAAAATCTGCTTAAATTCGTCTATTCATCTTTATGCAGATGATACTGTTATTTATTTTTCGTCATATATTCAGTCCTCTCTGCAGTTAGACTTTAACTCCTTACAGGATTGGTTTTATAAAAATAAACTCATTCTTAATAAAAAAGAAGTCCTGTAGTATGGTGTTTTCTAGAAGAAGTCATCGTTCTTATTCTTTTAATTTAGATATTATTTTCAAGGATGGGTCACTCTTATCAAATGTCGATCGATTCAAATATCTAGGTCTTAGGCTTGATCCTGAATTGTTTTTTAAGTATCACATTGACTTTATTACAAAAAAATCATATGGATGCCTTAGTTCTCTTTATCGTTCAATTAATTGTT
>JAOVVA010000026.1:6735365-6749614 GCA_028565275.1 Leiocassis micropogon
ATCTTTTTAGGATCAACCTAATATCTCATTTGAAAACAACCTGTTTATGTTTTTGACTTTTGGTTGTGAATTGCCTAGAGGCTACATATGTATGTATGTATATGTGTGTAGTGTATATGTGTATGTGTATATATGTATTTATATATTATTTCTAAATTTGGGTTTTTCATTATTGTACTAAAATGTATATTATTTAGTATGCACATATCTTTTTTCTTTTATACATAGTTGTTGATTATGGGTGGGTGAATTGGGAAGAGAGCTGTGAATTATTATTATTTTTTTTCTTTTGTTTTGTTTATTATTTGTGCTGTATTTTGTATTGCTTTATGTATGTGTTATAGGGTCCCCATCGAAAATGAGATGGAGCATCTCAAGGGGCTTTCCCTCAATAAAGAAATTAAATTAAATTAAATGTTCAAGTTCAAAGAGCACAGCCCTTGCTAGCCCTTCCTTAGAGCTAAAGAAGGCTAGGATAGCAGTTACCTTATTTACTGTAGAGCTGCGTAGAGTTGCAAAATGAGTATGGGAGTCGCTTAAGATGTTTGAGATCCACATATTTCCTGCTTGGCCGTATTATTCTTATATGTAAAATGTCGCTCATTTTCATAAAGGGTGCCAATAGTTTTAGAGCACATTGTAGTCTTGTGGTCTGCACTGTGTGACACTGAGTGGTAGTCAGAGGTGAAAGGTAACTGAGTACATTTGAGTACATTTACTTTGTTACTGTACATAAGAACCTCTTTTGCCTATCTGCACTTGAGTAGTTTTACTGGAGGATGTGTTTTACTTTTACTCCACTACATCCTACGGCAAATATATGTACTCCTACTTAACTACATTTCCGCATGGTTTTCGTGACATACAGTAACTACAGTGGTGTGTAGTATTTGAAGCATAATTGCATGACTTGCCTTTCCTTCAAGACGCAGAGAAGAGAAAAGGGAGAGAGAATTTTTTTTACTATTAAAAAAAAAAGTGTTCCTGTGAGCTAATACAAGCCCTGTATTTTTGATACTTAATTAAATTAGAAGGTGAACACCTTTTGTACTTTTACTCAAGTACACATGCAAATGCAGGAATTCTACTTTTACTTGAGTAATATGTGCCTTAGGGAATCTCCACTTTTACTCACGTACAGAATTTGTATACTTCATAGGTTCATAGGCTTTGCTTGTACGTGTAGATTATTGATATCAGGGTAAAGTTTTAATTAAAAGTGTGTGTGTGATCGTATCTCTGAAAGGTCCCACAGTTCTCTTTCTCTCGTCTGGCCGGAGCTGACGTGGTGCTGGGTGTAGAAATGACCAGCACCGGCGAGGTGGCCTGCTTCGGTGAGAACCGTTATGAGGCGTACCTGAAGGCCATGCTCAGCACAGGGTTCAAAATCCCCAAGAAAAACATTCTCCTGTCCATCGGCAGCTACAAGGTATTTCAGTCGCCGTTCAGTACTGACTGGTCAAACAGTCATTTGACAAGCGAATGAGTACTCAATTAATCATTTGTTGTCCAACTGTCACATTACTTTCAGAATAAAAGTGAGCTGCTGCCTACGATTCAGGCTTTGGAGAGTCTTGGCTATAACCTGTATGCCAGCTTGGGCACTGCTGACTTCTACACCGAACATGGCATCAAAGTATGGCACGATTATTTATTTCTTTTTTTTATTTAATGTTAAAAAAAAAATAATAATAAAAAAAAAAAATATATATATATATATATATATATATTATTTGCTTTTTAATGATTATCCCCCATAAGGCTATGGGTGTAAATGTAGAAGTGTCGAACAAAACACTGACTGATAGCTAAAGGGCTGTCAGATTTGTTTTATCTGCTGTATTTACGTAGAGGTTTAGCATTTAGTTTGAGCTGAATAACTGATCCGATGACGCTACGTGTACCTGCGTAGGTAATGGCTGTAGACTGGCCTTTTGAAGAGGAAAATGATTACCCCAATAAGGACAAGCAGAGAAACATCATGGACTACCTGGAGGAGAACCACTTCGACATGGTGATTAACCTGTCCATGAGGAACGCGGGCGGCCGGCGTCTGTCCTCTTTTGTCACTAAAGGATACCGCACACGCCGCATGGCTGTGGACTACTCGGTACCTCTGATCATCGATATCAAGTGCACCAAGCTGTTTGTTCAGGTGAGACTCTGCTTACAGTCCAAACTTCATTAGAAAACTTTGGTTTCTTTCAGATTTTTGCTAATTGTTTGATTGTTACGCTGACATAGGGAAGAACTCTGGGACTGAGACTATAATGGTGTTTTGATTTCCAATGCAGGCATTGAGACAGATCGGACAAGCTCCTCCGATCAAGACTCACGTCGACAGCATGACCTCCCAGAAACTGATCCGTTTACCTGGTAACTTCCAGCAATCCTCTTCTAGCACACAAGCGCAGCAGAATTCTTATTTATTTATTGCTTTATCAGTTTTACTAATGATTAGTTGTTAATCGATTAATTGCTGTTAAGATTTTTTTTTAATTAAAAGTATATTAACTCATTACGTTTTGAAACATAATGTTTCATAACTCGTATATGATTACACGTGAGCATACTGAGCGGTGGTGGCTCAGCAACGGCCCAACCTGGTGAAGCTAGGGCACGAACCGCCAACTTTCCCATCAGTAACTCAGAGCCTTAACACATGGAGTCAATATGTGTGCGGCGGCGGCGGCTCAGTGTGTTAAACCCTGTCTTTAACCCTGCCTGCTCCAGGGGTATAATGGCTGACCCCGTGCGATAAAAAGACTACAAACAAGAAGCTTGGATATGCAAAAAATAAAGAATTTCACTGTGCAGTAATGTGACAAATACAGGCTGAACAACAAAGTAAATATAATTATATGTTAATTTGTACACCATAAGAGGGAACACCTGCAGTCTAAAGTTTGACAGGATGAAGGTATTGACATTCTTTATACCAGTTTAAGTAGTCAGGGTGTTCACGGTTGAGCAGGCATTGTTTTTCTTGTCTTATTTAGCTAATTTTAACAAAAGTATGTGCCTTTTCAGTTATTTGTCCAGTTGTTTTATTTCCAGTTGTATTTTTGGATGGGTTTTCAGCGCTGCCTAGGCCTGGTGACCTGGCAACCTGGAGCAATCAAGCAAAAACTTTTTTTTCTTTAAAAAATGAACAAAATATAGAACGTCCCAAAATAAATAAAGGCACACAATGAAGGTAAAACTGTGCTTCGCATTATGATGGTTACAATTTGAAATAAATCTATGGGTCATGTGCATACCAAACTGTGTGGATTGATCAGTACACATCATGGATCAAGTACAGTCCTCTATATCGCTCGTCTTTTTTCAATTTTTCAATTTTTTTAAATTTTTTTTTAACTATTCTGTTTGTTAAAACTGTTTGAGTTTCATACGTTTTTCATGCGTAACTCATTTGTTCTTGTTCCTGTAGGTCTCATTGATGTCCACGTACACCTGCGGGAACCTGGTGCCACCCACAAGGAAGATTTCTCCTCGGGCACAGCCGCTGCCCTGGCAGGAGGCGTTACCATGGTGTGTGCCATGCCGAACACCAACCCTGCTGTGATCGACCCCAACTCTCTAGCCCTGGTCCAGAAGGTAACGTCACCCTCAAACAGGAGCCTCCATAACCACAATCTAGGATATATTTTACATGTCCGTTGCTTTTAAATGCAGTCAAGTGTTATTATGCCTCATATTGCTTCATCTGTCTGAGTAGCTGGCGAAGGCAGGGTGTCGCTGTGACTACGCTCTGTACGTGGGAGCAGTTTCAGACAACGCCACTATCCTGCCGTCCATCGCAAACGCCACAGCTGGTCTAAAGATGTACTTGAATGATACTTTCTCCACATTAAAAATGGACAACGTTTCTTTGTGGATGGAGGTGAGAAGTTAAAACACACATGTCTGGATTTAATAGTAGTGAAAAACCCTAGTGCATTAATATGGTCATGTCCCTAGCACTAGATGGACTAATGATCATTTTCAATGCAGCATTTTGAAAAGTGGCCAAAGCACTTACCCATCGTGGCACATGCAGAGAAGCAGACCGTTGCTGCCATCTTGATGGTAGCTCAGCTCTACCAGAGACCTGTTCACATTTGCCATATTGCCAGAAAAGAGGAGGTAAGACAACAAAAGCTGCAGAAGACACTATTTAGTCTTAACATCAGACACCTGAACACACCTTGTGGTGTTTTTTTTTCTTTCCCTCCCCAGATTCTAATAATCCGAGCTGCAAAGCAGAAGGGCATCCAGGTGACGTGTGAAGTAGCGCCTCATCACCTCTTCCTGTGTGAAGACAACGTGCCTGTTCTAGGGGATGGCAGGGCACAGGTGCGTCCCATGCTGGGCACCCGAGAGGACATGGAGGCGCTGTGGGAAAATCTGGATATCATTGACTGTTTTGCAACTGATCACGGTAAGTATTATATCCTACTGAATAAAATGGGTTACAGGAAAATGATATCTTGAACGAGTCCTAATTTGTGCAAAGCGTTGCTGCTCCACTTATATGCGTATTCATCCACCCGTAGCCCCTCACTCGTTGGAGGAGAAGGATTCTGAAAAGCCTCCCCCTGGCTACCCGGGCCTGGAGACCATGCTGCCTCTGCTGCTCACCGCCGTCAGCGAAGGCCGTCTCACTGTCGATGACATCATCAAACGGCTTTACGAGAACCCAGCTCGGATTTTCTCTCTTCCTCCTCAGGAGAATACCTATGTGGAGGTCTGTAGTTAAAAATTTAGATCTTTAGGACTTTAGGATGTGTTCGGTTTAGTGAATCAGGATTCCTTAAATTATTATAACATTATTATTATAACATTATTATATGTGCCTACTGCTTGTAACTTGATATAATTCCTAGGTGGATTTGGAGCAAGAGTGGATCATCCCCAAGCACATGCAGTTCACCAAGTCCAAGTGGTCTCCGTTCGAGGGTATGAGAGTGAAGGGTAAAGTCATGCGAGTTGTCCTGAGAGGGGAGCTAGCCTACATTGATGGACAGGTGAACACTGGATTTCCTTTATTATTCTTAGGTGTATGATGGCGACACTCATTTTATATATATTTTTTTACATCATCCACCTTCCCACCTTCATTCTGTGTAACACTTTTTCAGGTACTGGTACCTCCTGGTTATGGTGAGGATGTGAAGACGAGGCCAGCAGTCCCAAAGCTGCCATCAGTCCCAGAAATACCCAAGGATGTCCCAAAGGTAGCGCTTAATTCAGTGCTTTAGTATTCAGCATGTACTTTTTCATGCGTATCTTCTGGAGCATCACACTAATGCCTTTGTGTGTGTGTGTGTGTGTGTGTGTGTGTGTGTGTGTGTGTGTGTGTGTGTGTGTGTGTGTGTGTGTGTGTGTGTTACCCAGACTCCTGAGCATCATAGACAAACGACTCCAGGTGAAACTCTACGCGCTCGGGCTGCGAGTCCACGGAGATCAGCTGGGGACCGCTTCATGCTCCCTCCTCGAGTCCACCACACTTCGGATCCCGGTCTGCCACCAGGTGCTAATTAGAGCTTCGTTGGTTTAAGTTCGTTATAGTAGCTTTGCACTTCTACAAGAAGTGTTCAAGTCAAACTGGGACTGATGAAATTTCTGGTGAATGACGACATAAAACTGCTTGATATTTACAGAAGAATATTTATGATGATGAGACTCTTGGAATGAAAAACCTGATCGTTGAAAATCAACAGATAGCTTGTTGCAACCTTGCGGAAGAGACGGAACTGTACACACAATCATTTACAATCATTCCAAGTCATTTCCTTGTGTTGGGTCTATTAAAGGCCATCAGGATGTAAAACAGGCACTTTTTTTTAGGTTATTACTCTCATAACTGTGTTCTGTTATTCTGCACAATCAGAAGTCCCAGTTTGACTTGAACACATCTCGTAATATGACTGTTGCACTTTCGGAGTCAGATATGGGGGTAACGGTATTCATGCATCATAGTCCAGTAGAATCATTACTTTTTTCACGAGTGTTATTATCGTCTAGTTTACTCAGCTCCCTCCGCAACATTAATAATAATGATGATAATAATAATAATAATAATAATAGTGAATCTTTTGAGAAACTGTATTTGTGTCACCCATCTATGCGCTAGTTCTTACAATGTTAAACATAACATCTGTCCAATACAGACTTATTTTCTCACCAAAAACTGATGACCTGACGTCAGAAACATCCCTCCTTCTCCTTCAGTGAGAGCTGCTTCAGGCTCTGTATATATTGTGAATACAGTATAATATGCCATGTCTGACAGCATTGTGTGGTCAGGGTTGCACAAGCGTATTAAATTCACACATCATTTAAAACATGTCCTCCATGTGCATAGAGTTTAATTTTCTGTACATTTTCAGGGGGACGTTTCAGACATGTATTTGTTTAAATTTTTTCCTCTCTCTCAGACTTGGCCACTGTCGCAGAGTCGTGCGCACACCCGCCTCCACTAGCCAGAATTCTCTCACCACAGACCAGCCAGTCTCCGGCCGTGTCTCACCTCCAGACCTCGCCTCTGCTTCATCCTTTAGTCGGTCAGCACATCCTTTCTGCACGCCAGTTTACCAAGGAGCAGGTACACACGCTTTTACACATACTGTGCTGCAGATCGTGTCCTGTTTAGTAGATCAAGTATAACGTGCATCCAGTCAGATGTAGAACGATAAGAATATATGGAATTGGAGCATGTGGGATAACGCGCACTCATATTCTTAGGAGTAGGAAATAACATAGATTTGACAAGGACAGTATGTTTGAGATGTCTAATAATGATGATGATAATAATAATAATTGATAATAATAATAACACTCCTGCTTATGATTTCAGATGTCCCATTTGTTCAATGTGGCTCACACACTTCGTTTAATGGTTCAGAAAGAGAGAAGCCTGGACATCTTGAAGGTAAAGACGTAAAGCAACTTGTTGATCATGTGTAATGGAATAAATATGCTCCACAAGAGGGCGCTACTGGCAAGGCATCACTAGAGTTACCCCAGTATCTGATAGAGAAGGTGTAGGTTGCGTAACAGTGTTCAGTTCCCTGCTGAAACAGAAGGGGAAAAATCTCCATAAATGTACTTGACGTTTATGCTATGAGTAGTGTCGCCAGGTCCCATGCATCACATTCACGTCATGCAGATGCCGACTGTAAATGATAAATCACCAACTAAGCGATAGTCACATACGCCGTCTTTTATTCATGAGCTTTGGTGATTCATGCCAGGAATATTGGACTTTTATATTGAGTGGAACTTGATTACACTGTAACATTCCTAGTGACTTACAGACTACAGCTGGGTTTTACACACACACACACACACACACACACTCATGAAATGGTTCACTAAAAACAGAATCAAGAATGATGTAACTGATTTGCTTGATCATGAGCTGGCATGATGCT
This sequence comes from Leiocassis micropogon, assembly GCA_028565275.1. NCBI lineage: Eukaryota > Metazoa > Chordata > Actinopteri > Siluriformes > Bagridae > Leiocassis > Leiocassis micropogon. Next base: position 6,742,784 of record JAOVVA010000026.1, read on the forward strand.
TTCACTAGGTTTCAATAAGCCCTTTATAAGGCATAATCAGTCATGTTTGACCTGCGCACACACATTCCTGCCTCACTGATGTGGTGTTTTGTTCGTGCTAGGGGAAGGTTATGGCCTCCATGTTCTATGAGGTGAGCACTCGGACCAGCAGCTCTTTCTCCGCGGCGATGCAGAGGCTCGGCGGCTCCGTTGTGCACTTCAGCGAGTCCACGTCCTCCACGCAGAAGGGCGAGTCCCTGGCCGACTCCGTGCAGACCATGAGCTGCTACGCCGACGTGATCGTGCTGCGTCATCCTGTGCCTGGAGCTGTCGAGGTGGACTTCATTATTAGCATCATGTCTTGTCTCTTTCCTTTTTCTGTTGTGGAGCCCGTGGTGTTCCTGTTCTGTTTTTTTTCGTAATGTCTGTGAATCAGCGTTGAGATTCCTGGAAGGATTATACATCAAGAATGAGTGTCTTAGAATTTGCAAAGAAATTTCCTTTTCAAAAGCAAATAAACTCATTGAAATGAATCTAGAGAGGATCAAAGCCACAGCGAGGCCAGATGTCTGAAATAGTTTTCCTCTAATAGCTTAATTTCTGTTTGAAGTATATCATGCGTACATATTTCTAACAGATTGCAGAGACCATGTCCCTGTCACTCTGTTTGTTTAAAGGTCCTTTATGTTTTTTTTGGTCGTATGCATATGTACACTTGACGTTCATCTAAATGTTTAAAGGTGACCAGAAAATTATTCTTTGCATAATAGCTGCCCTTTAAAATATGCACATCTGTATATATATATAGAACTAAATGAGCCATTCTGCTTTTGATTTCCTCCCTTCTAGACAGCCTCAAAGCATTGCCGGAGGCCGGTGATAAACGCCGGCGACGGTGTTGGGGAGCACCCCACTCAGGCCCTGCTGGATATCTTTACCATCCGAGAAGAGCTCGGCACCGTCAACGGCATGACGGTAAGACCACAGTTTTACACTCCAGTTTTAATTTTCCATTAAAAAAATAATAAATCAGCCTTAGTGGTTTAGGAAGTCTTTTTTTGTTCTAATAAATGTAGTGCAGAAACACAAGCTAAGTGTTCTGGACAATCTGTTCCTTTTTTTTTGTTTTTTTATATAATTTATTCTTGGAAAAACACTTTGTACATCTGTCCAACTTTTCATTGTTACAGATCACAATGGTGGGCGATCTGAAGCATGGCAGGACCGTGCATTCCTTAGCCAGACTTCTCACCCAGTATCGCATCACCCTGCGCTACGTGTCCCCAAAAAACCTCAGCATGCCCCACGAGATCGTCGACTTTGTTGCATCCAAAGGCATAAAGCAGGTGCACACGCGTTACCTAAAATCTAGAGTTTGTGCTTTCTGTTTTTGTAAATGACTTACAGAATATTTTTTTCCCCCAAATCAGGAGGAGTTCAGCAGTATTGAAGAGGCCCTTCCTGATACCGATGTCCTTTACATAACACGAATTCAGAAGGAACGGTTCGCCTCCGAGGAGGAATACAAAGCAGTAAGGCATTGCACTTCTATGCGGCATCAATTTCTTGATTTATTCTATGGACATGTGTTTTCATGTTGTTCTTTTTCCACTTTTTTTAGTGCTTCGGGAAATGTATCTTGACTCCTCACATCATGACGGGAGCCAAGAGAAAAATGGTTGTCATGCATCCACTCCCAAGAGTTAATGAAATTAGGTATGCTGCATACTGTGTGCTTAAAGTCTATCACATTCATCACATCACATCTGATGTATAGTAGATAGCAGTTTTGTCCGCTTTCGCATTACTTTTGTTACAGCATGTGTGTGTGTGTGTGTGTGTGTGTGTGTATAATACAATATAATACAATATAATACAATATAATATAATATATGAATTATCAATCATATCATGAGCAAAATATATCCACATAAACACAATTATAGATATAGCTTTTTTAAACAGTAGTTTGTTTCAGTTGCATATTTATTGTGCCCCTAGGAAACATATTTTCTTAATTAAATGCAAAATGTGAATCCTGTGTTTATTAGATTTTTTTCCTTTTGCCATCATTTTAAATAAACAACACTTTCAACACAAAACAAAGCAGATGGTTGTTGAACTTATATGGATATACGTGGATATATAGATATAATCAAAATGTTAAAGTATTTTTATATAAATATAACCCGCTATATTATTAAACACAATTAGAGACATAACCATAACTTCTAAATGTTTCTCTCTACACACATCCAAAAACTCTGTGAAAGTGTGCCAATAATTCTCAAAGCCTCTGTTTCCAATTATACACACACACACACACACACACACAGTACATTGTAGCATCAATAATGCAATAATAAAATGACCCTGTTCTTGTTCCTGCAGTGTGGAAGTGGACACAGACCCTCGTGCTGCTTATTTCCGTCAGGCTGAGAACGGGATGTACATCCGCATGGCACTCCTAGCCACCCTGCTCGGGCGCTGAAAAGGATTCAGAGCCGAGTGGACGGAGGAATGACCTTTAAAATGAAAGTCTTCTGGAAGAAAACTCATCGCTATATTATTATTGATTTAGTAGTTAATATCACACACACACACACACACACACACAGTACCAGAAGCAGCATAATACTTCTAATGACCTACTTAGAAAATTTAGAAAAATAACAAGTTACCAGAGCTTAGCAACACGCATAAGTAAACAGTACAATAATAGCACATGATTTACTCTGTAAAAGGGTTTTGAAAGGGTGATCATGTGAACAGCTGGTTTCTATTTTTTGATAATAAAACTAATTTTCAATATCACACAGCATTCCTTGTTTTCTTCTGACCTTAAATCAATAATTCACAAACTTTGTACTAAAATTCAGGAATAAGGTTTACTGTGAACGGTAAACATGAATCACGTCTAGACATTTGTTTATCGGCTCATTTCGTTTATTAAAAGGTGCGTTTACTTTCAAAAGGCACCATAAAGTTTTTGCCTCTATGCAAAGTCTTTGAGGTTTGAGGTTATTACTTTATTTCATGTTACCACTAAAAAAACATTCCAACATTCCTGCTTGATTGATTCATTTCTTAATGAATATGGTTTATTATATTGAATTAGAATTTGTTCTGGATGGAAACTTCGCTCGCCTCTATTTAACTATCAAACTACTAACTATTTAAACTGAATCAAGATCTTTAACGAGCTGCAGGTGAGCTGTATTTTCCACCTCATTCTTACTTGGAAAAAAATGTTGATGTGAATTTCCAGGAGAAATGTGGTCAGAAAAACATCAAGAATGAGCAAGATAGGAGATCACTTACACTTGTGAAGAAGTTACACTGCAGAAATGGCCAGAATAAATCAGAGCTATGTTTTGTAATGACAGTAAGAGTGTTTCCACCCACACAATGTGACAAGAACTCATAGGATTGGAACTAAACAGATCCAAACGGTGGCCAAAAGGAAACCACTTGTTAGTGAGACTCATCAGATAAAACGGCTTCAGTTTGCTAGGGAGCATGAAGATTGAACTGGTAGCAATGGAAAAGGGTAATGTACAGTAGGCCGACGCGTCCAGGGCGAAGGGGGTGCCAGGGTAAGAAGTGCATGAAGTAATGTGTACAAGCCTCTGGTCAGGTCTAGGCTCAGCAACGTTATGTGGCAATAAAATAAAGTCAGCTGATGACTTGCATGTACTGATCAGTTTATCCCTAAGTTAGGGAGTTTTCCTTTCTCAATGGCACAGGCATATTCCAGGACTCCAACTGTGAAAGAGGGATTCTGGGAGCACGAGGAATCATTTTCACACATGAACTGGCCACCACATCAAAATTAAAGATGGTTAAAAGGAATATTAGAGTGTAAGAGTTTTTTTAAAGCCAGGAAGGGTACAAAAGCACTCAAATTCTATATTTCTTTGCATATATGATGCAATTATTATTATTACAGGGATTGCAAAAGATTGCCAGCAACATATCCTTTGCTCTGCTGAAATTATCATTTGAATTCCATCTTGTGTTTAGCTGTTATAGAACTGGATCCACAATTTCAGGTGCACTGTCTAGGTGGAATTGATGCATTAAAACTAGATGGCCAGCTAAACATGGCTGCATTGATGGATATTTATCCACGACACTGAAGATTTCCATGTTACTAAAATTCCTACATTTCTCTAAAGGTGAGACTTTGGCAAAAGAAACCACAGTACAGGCGGAGGTTGTATCAAGCCCCCCAAACCTAATAAATGATTGTACCACCCTTGGAGGCAACAATTGTAATCAATTGTTTGCGATAACTGGCAATGAGTCTTTCAAATCATTGTGGAGGAATTTTGGCCCACTCTTCTTTGCAGAATTTTTTAATTCAGCCACATTGAAGGATATCCGGGCATGAACTACCTGTTTAAATTCATGCCACAGTATCTTAATTGGATTTAAGTCCGGGTCCTGGTCCGATTCCCGCCTTGGGGTCTGCGTGTGTGCAGTGTGCATGTTCTCCCTGTGCTTGGTGGGTTTCCTCTGTGTACTCTAGTTTCCTCCTACATTCATCCTAAAGACATGCAGATTAGGCTAATCATCATTCCCAAATTGCCCGTAGGTGTGTGAATGAGTGTATGTTTGTGTGCTCTACACTGGATTGGCACCCCGTCCAGGGTATATACCACCTCGTGTCCTAGGTCTCGTGGGATATCCTCCAGGCCCCCTGCAACCCTGAACACAGGAAAAAACTTTATAGACGATAAAGTTTATAAAGGCTATAAGTCATCTTTGTGTAACATTAATGTTTGTTTGTATTTGTTTGATGATGTCAATCATTTAAGTGTGACATATATATGTTGAATATTTATCATATGTGTGTGTGTGTGTGACCACCCGATGTGAAGGGGGCAGATACTTTTTCACGACACAGTATATTGTATAGTACGCATAGCTAGCGAGTCCTGGGATACAAAGCGCTGTATGTGATTTAATTTCGCCTTTCGTTAGGGGGCAGTAGTGATCATCACATCGGGCCACTATTACAAAAACAGAAGAAGAAAAACGTCGTGGTCTGAATAAAGCAACAGAACTATTGCTTCATGTAGATTTTCTATAATAGCACTTTCTACTCATTTGAAGGTAAATCATTTCTTTTATCATTTTTACTGTACTGTTTATAAAGATTACGGCTCGGTAAAGTTATTTATTTAGTTTGCGGTGTTAGTGTTGTGTGTGTAGCCGGTTAGCTTTAGCTTCAGGCTGTAACTCTGCGGTGTTGTCTCTCACTCTCTCACTGCGGGGCCTTGAGCTGATTAAACTTATTAGTTTATTTCAAAATACGGGACATTAGGTTAACATTTCATATTTAGCTGCGCATTAACGTTGAACGCTTAATTCATTAATGTCATTAGTGACGGAGTTGATGGTAAGTTAGCGGGCTAAGCTAACGGGTTCTGTAAAGTTCCGGTTCCGGAGAAATCAGCCGCACTGTCCGGATGTGGACCTGCTCGATGAGTTAGTGCTGTATGTCATTCCCAGCTAGCCAAGTGTTAAGCAGGTATATTTGTACTTACCCAGGTGTTTTCAGGTGTCTATCACGTCATCGTTTTGTATTAATGATGTGTGTGTGTGTGTGTGTGTGTGTGTGTGTGTGTGTTTTCTCTTTACTTGTTTAAGGATTGCTACTGCGTGATCCCTGACTGAGAATCGTTTTGGCAAATGAAGGAAAATAAGGAGAACACCACTCCTGCCATACACATTTCCAATCTGGACCACATAAAGCCATGCTGGTACTGGGACAAGAAGGACCTGGCACACACTCCGTCCCAGTCCGAGGGTCTGGACCCGGCCACGGAGGCCCGGTACCGCAGAGAAGGGGCCAGGTTCATCTTTGACGTCGGAACACGACTCGGGCTGTATCCTTCCGCTCTCGCCTCATTCAGTCAGTTACGACATTAAGTGTGTTTCCATTCTAGGTACTGTAATTTTGTTTGCTGAAGGAGTTTCTTCATCTTCCTGGTAACGGTGAATGTGTATACAGAGTACCTGATGTCTCCAAACTCATCACGGGTTCCTTTGAGGTTGCCTAGGGTTTCAGATTTCCAGTGAAGGTTTGTGTAAACTCTGCTCTGAAGTGTTGCGCATTTTCTCCTTGACATTTCCTCCTTTCTTAGACATTACGACACCTTGGCTACTGGAATTATATACTTCCACCGATTCTACATGTTTCACTCTTTTAAACAGTTTCCGAGATATGTAAGTACATCCTTTCATTCTTTTCTTCGTGTCTGGTTTTTAATATGACTCTTACTTGTATTGTCATCATGTTTTCATGATTGTCATCATTTATCACAAAAGATTTTTTATTTTTATTTTGTGCATGTGTCTTCATTTTAACACTTTACGTTTAGGGGCATAGTCATCAGTAAAATGTCAGGTTTAATGATATATTTCTCAGAGTAAGTCTGACTGAGCTGAAACAAACATTACAGCATCCACCTGTGTTCCCTAGGCACCCTTCAGCTTTTTAGTTTTTTTTTATAAATTTTCAGCCTTGATAAAAAGCTGTAATTGGGTTTATTTAACGCTGTGTCTAAATGAACGAAATGAAGTGTGGCTTTGGACTTTTCAGGTGACTGGAGCTTGCTGCCTGTTTTTGGCTGGAAAGGTTGAAGAGACTCCAAAGAAGTGCAAAGACATCATCAAGACAGCTCGCAGCCTGGTGACCGATGTGCAGTTCGCCCAGTTTGGGGACGATCCCAAGGTGAGGGGGGTGGGTATCTAGGGGTATGAAGGTGTGTGAGTGAGTGAGTGTGTGAGTGAGTGTGTGAGTGAGTGTGTGAGTGAGTGTGTGAGTGAGTGTGTGAGTGAGTG
>JAOVVA010000026.1:6757388-6784760 GCA_028565275.1 Leiocassis micropogon
GCCTAGAATATTGAAACCTTTCACAATATTCTAATTTTCTGAGATTGTGGATTTGGAGTTTTTATGAGCTGTAAACCATAATCATCTCAATAATGACAAATCACGGCTTGAACTATCTTGCTTCGCATGTAATGAGTCTATTTCATATATTAGTTTCACCTTTTAAGTTGCATTACTGAAATAAATGAATTTTTGCACAATATTAAAATTTTTTGAGTTTCACCTGTATATGAAGTCACAATAAGAGGAAATTTTAATTGACTGGGGGTTACAGCAAGTGTGTGATGTTCATTTTCTCACTTTTTGTACCTCCATCTCAATGTCTAAACATGACTAAAAATCTAGACGCTGGGGGTGTGTCCATACTTTGGTTATAATAAAAGCTGCTGCACATAACATTTAATTATCTAAACGGTAATGATGGCAGGAGTCTCCCGACATTATATTAGTATTTAGTAGCGATGGGAATCACCAGGGACCAGCTGATACAATGTCACGATAACAAGGTGACAATTTGATTTGCGATTATTTTAGTATAACTATTTTAGAAATATCCTGATTTTTAATTATTATTTATTTATTTTTTAAGATCTTAAAAATTCTACCACCCGGGAAGCTGTGCTGCCTGCCAATGTGTGACTAGATTAAAGTGCGCCACCTGCAGGATTATACATTAGCTGCAGCATTAATTGGGTGCTACCTGTCATAGAAACATGCAACTTAAAGTTACATAAAAAATATGTAATATACTATTGAACATCTGTTGTTTTTTTTTCTTTTCCCCCTTCTTTAAATTATTGTTTTTAATTACCATATTTGTGAGACGATGTCCAGCATTGCAAGACCTCATTATAGAAGTTTTTTAGACATTTAACATTGACATTTACAGCATCAGTTGTGAGGTTTGAGTCTCATATCTGGATCACTTCTCCACACAGCTGGCCATGAAATAATCAAGTGTTTGGCTGTTTTATGGTATTTGGGTATTTAGTTTCTAGTTTAGTTGTCTCTTAAAAGTCTGAAAGTACAATAATGATATCAGTGGTGAATTTGTTTGACTGAATCATTGCTGTTTATAAACAGGAAGAAGTCATGGTGTTGGAGAGAATATTGCTCCAGACAATCAAATTTGACTTGCAAGTGGAACATCCTTATCAGTTTCTCCTGCGTTACGCCAAACAGCTGAAAGGTCTGGTTTTTGTGTTTTTATTATTAATTTTTGTTTGTTTAAATAATATTTTAGAAGTGTTTCTGATGTGTTTTGTGCGGTTTCTGTGCACTTTTGTATTTTCAGGAGACAAAAATAAAGTGCAGAAGTTGGTGCAGATGGCCTGGACATTTGTTAATGATAGGTGAGCATTAATGCTTGTTTTTTGTTTGCCTTCCTGTTTAGCTTTTTGTTATGGCAACAGGTTTTATTGAGGTTTTAGCAAATGAAGAAAAAAGAAAGAAAAGAGTAAGTAGAGACAACATAGTGGGGACTGACTTAGTGAGAAAATTAAAGCATGTATGGGCATCATGGTCATGTGTCCATATACTTTTGGCCAAATCATAAATACAGTTCAGTTTTTTATGTTTGTGTTTTGTTGGTATTTGGTCGTTGAGGGTTTTATTTGATTATTGTTAGTGGTTGTTTTTCCATCCTGTTCTGAGTTGTAATCTGGCTATAATCATAACCTGTGATTGGATGTAATGCGAGTACTGATCGAAGCTGCAACACGTGTCTCCACAGCCTTTGCACCATGCTCTCGCTTCAGTGGGAGTCAGAGATCATCGCCGTCGCCGTCATGTACCTGGCCGGGCGCCTGTGTAAGTTCGATATTCAGGAATGGACGTCCAAGCAGTCGTCCCGTCGCTGGTGGGAGCAGTTTGTACAAGATGTCCCTGTCGAGCTGTTAGAGGGTAGGAACTTCAAAACAACATAATTTTTTGCTTATTATTTTCCACAAATTACCTTATGTTACTATGGCAACAAATTTTATTTTATTTTTTATAGATTTGCTGTAGATCGGGCATTAAAATATAATTTATCAGCTTTACTTCAGGCTTTTTGTGTTTGTAATGTTCCAGAAAGATTCCAAGACTGAGACGCACCTAAGCTTCTGCAGGAATCCTATAAAGATGTTTAAAGCATTTCGTAAAGTCGTAGTCAGAGAGGGAGTTTTGCTGAAGCCCGGTAACCACCACCACAAGCCTTACCAAACTGGTTTATAAAGTTCAGAACTGAAGCTTCATTTTGTATTGCAGGCTGGAAAGAATAAAAAACAATTGCATCTCATCAACAGAATACTTTCCAGATTTACAAATAAAAAAAAAAAACTCTTGGCAAGAACCGTGTCAGGTTCTGAAAAAATCCTAGCAGCGAATTTTCTTATAGATGTCTATAAGGTGTATCTGATACTACTGATGCATTTTTAAATGACAAACACAAAGCTAAATCATTATCAGTCCTGGCGTCTTTCCTGATTCTGTTGTTGTTGTTTTTTTTTTTTCTCAGACATCTGCCACCAGATCCTGGATCTGTACTCTCAGGGCAAGCAGCCGATTCCTCAGCAGCCCCAACTGCAGGAGAAAGACAAGCCACAGCCTTCTCCTACAGGCCTGCTCAGTCAACCCGGAGGAAACCCTGTAGCTCTGCCGCCATCCAAGAAGAATTCTCCTCAGGCCAGCCCACCACGCCAGCAAAAACGCCAACACGTGAGTAATCTCATTTGGGTATTTTACAGCATTGTCTTGTCTAAGTTTTATGATTCATGAAGCTATATATCATTCATATTGGATACTTTTTTTTTTTTACCACATAAACATTTTGTAATATTTTAACGTGTGTTAAATTCTTTTAGCCCTCTCCAAAAGAAGAGACAAAAGTTGCCACAGGTAAGGACAGGAAATTTGGAGCTGTGTGTGTGTGAGAGAGATTATGTCTGTCTGTGTCATGTTGTGTTGTTTAAATATATAAAAGAGCACTTTTTATTTTCTCCATAGAACAAGTTGGTTCTAAAATCCCGAGATTGGAGAGCCCAATGCCCCCCCTACCAGTTACCCAACCTCCTGGTAAGAGTTTTCTTTATTGCTCTAAAAAAGTGTTTTTATTATTTTTGAGAATTTCCTGATTATTATTATTATTGTTGTTGTTGTTATTATTATTATTATTTAGCCAAAAACTTATTTCCCTTTTTTTTTTTTTTTAAAGATCGCAAACCACCACCCTCAGCCCCTGCCCCTCCTGCAGAAGCAGAGCCGGCAACCTCTGTTGATTCGGACATGCCAAAAGCCCCGCCTCCACCCCACGGAGCTCCGCCCCCTCTGCCTCACCGGCCGCCTCCGCCACCCCCCTCCAGCTACATCATGGGCATGTCCACAACCAGTTCATACATGTCAAGCGAGGGCTATCAGAGCCTGCAGTCCATGATGAAGACAGACGCACCATCCTACCCTCATCTGCCACCCTCTTACGGGATGCCTTACCACCCACATGTTTACCCGCCTCCCAGTGCCCCTCCGCCAGGACCACCTCCACCTGCATCTTATCCTCCTCCCAATCTTCCTCCCCCCACTCCAGCCTACCCACCACCAGGCTACAACCACAGCTACCCACCACCTCCGCGCATGCCTCCCCCAGGGATGGCTTTACCAGCTGTGTATCCGCCTCCACCAGTCCCTCCAGGGCAGCCGCAAGTGCCCATGCCACCAGTCATGCCACCAGTGGCGAGCATGAACCGTGGAGCCTGGATGAGATAAACGTGTCCTAGATGGGCTTGTGTTTAGAATGGTCTCAAGCTGTCTCAGGAAGACGGATCAGAACACACATTGTGGTCATTTTGTCCTAATATCAGTAGGATACAACCTGAGCACCTGGTATCAAACTAGAATAAGGATGTGATTATTTCTTTGAAGATAATATTTCTTATTCATAGTCAGTTATCCATTCAATATGACCCATGAAAATTCAGTTCTTCTTGACACTTTTTCTTTGTGATAATGTTCATAACTACAGTGAATTCTCAGAAGCAGCCACAAAACTGATGACGCAGTCCAAGCAGGCATTTTGTGTAAATATTTTCATTATTAGATCTTAACTAGAATCCTTTTAGCTGATAAATCTGCAGTGTGTGTACTGTATAGAGCAGCTTTGGGATTTATCTGGCATTTGGCGTAATAAAAGTCTTTTTCAATCCCAGATTATTTGTTTCTCTTTGACTGCTTGTTTTTTTTTTTTTTTACCCTTGGGTCGTATTTATTAACTTTTTAGTAACAGTTTTTTTGCATGAGCCAATCGGAAATACACATTTTGTCCAGAGCTACACATCTCAGAGGCTGATTTTCCCTGTTTTCTTGTGTGTGTGCAGTGTTGGCCCAATGTATTAAGTCAGAATATGCTGTGTATTATAGCTCTTCTTGTGCACAAAACAGGTTGTCACTAATTAGTTCTCGCCTGTCTGAAGAGTTGCGCTACTTAGAATCATCTGGTTTAGTCGATGTAGGGAACAAATATGTGCAGGATGTTTACTTTCTAAAGACGGGTGTTCAAAATGGCTAAAATTAAAGAATTCTCAACTGAATTGTGAACTTCTCTGGCACTTTTCTGTACATGATTTTCAGGGAGCAATCAATCAGGCATAAACAGAGTTTTTGCCTAAAATATTATCGTGTCATTATTTAAAAAAATTAAATTTGAGAAAACATTAAATTTCACTTTTGTCTTAATACTTTTGGCCACCACTGTGTAATAATAAATCACTGGTAAAATACAAAGTGTAGTCACGGCACATCTGATCACCATCAGTGATAAGCGAATTTACTGCATTTTCAATGAACACTGTATTTTGTGTGTTATTGCTTACACAAGCAGTCTCTGACATTGCAAGGAGGAACTATGGCCCACTTTTCTTTGTAGAACTGATTATGTTTGAGGAATTTAAGGGAACTAACTGCCTCCAACTGCAGTTCCTACCTCAGCATCTCTATTGGGTTTCTATTGGGCTACTTCCAAACCTTAAATCTTTTTGTGCCATTGAAAGTTGATTAACTCTTAAGCTTGGGATCATGCTGCATAACCCAGTGGCCTTTGAGGTTAACAGTCCAGTTACCTCATGATCTGCTTCCGCTTCAGGATTTTTCAGTAGAGAGCGAATTCAGATCTGATTTAATTCTGGCAATATCCTCACGCTGCCACTTTCATGCTTGACTGTAGGTACAATGTTCTTTTCTGTGTGTGGTTTACTCAATATGTTACAGAACCCTAAAGTCTCCTAAACAGTCCAATATTTTATTGCAGTAAGAGAGACAGAAAGTTCCTTGGATGTGATCTTTGGTTTTCTTTTTCTTTTTTTTTTCTCACTTCCTGAATGAGTCGTCGCTATTCTTTTGGATTAATCTTGGAAGGACGGACATTTCTGGGAAGGTTCACAATTGTTCCAGGTCTTCCCTGTTTGTAGATTATTTCTTATTTTGGATCTGTAAAGCCACAGAGCCTCTCACATAACTTTCTAACCCTTCTCAGATTGGTGGATGTCAGTCACCTTTTTTTTCAGCGTTTTTTTGGAATTTCCTTTGGTTTGGCACAGTGTTAGTGGTCAGACCTTAAGGACTTCATGCTTCTGAAAATGATCTGTTTACTTGATGATTTGATTGAACAGAGCTGGAAGTAATTATTATCCAGCTGCAACCAGTTCAGCAGTTTGAGAGGGTTTTTAAATGTAGTAACTAAGGCAAACAGAATTTTTTTCTTCGCCTAGACCTAGTTATTACATCACCTTGTTGCGTCAATGGAACAATTGTGTATATATTATGACTATTCCACGGCCAAAGGACCTGGACACCTTGAGTCAACCATGAGCTCCTCTAACTCCTCCTTAAAAATGGCAATTTCTTTTGGAAAATATGACTGATAATGCAAAAGATGTTTTTCTTATTTAAGGATAGGGTTCGTGTGAAGTCAGTAATTATGACTCCTTTTTAAAACCTAATGATAACTGAAATCACACAAATAACCCTGAGCGAAAGTTTACATATCCTTGAATGTTTGGCCACATTATAAACACTTGACACACACAGGTTAAAATGGCTTTTAAAGGGAAGTTGTTGCACCTGTGACTCTATGTAATTGTAATTAGTGTCTATGCATGAAAAGTCAGTGAGTTTCTCAGCTCTTGAGCTGATGCACTGACCCGGCTGGATACTGCACCATGGGGAAAACAAAAGAACTGCCAGTAGACCTGTGTGATATAGTTGAACTTTATAAAGCAGGAAAAGGATATAAAAGGATATCTCAACACTTGAAAATGCCAGTCGGTACTGTTCAAACTCTGATAAAGAGGTGGAAAATAAAAGGTTCTGTTGATACTAAGCCACGGTCAGATAGACCAAGAAAGATTTCACCCACCACTGACAGAAGAATTGCTCGGAACACAAAGAAAAACCCAGAAACAACTTTGAAAGAAATACAGGCTGCTCTGGAAAAAGTGTTTCAAGGCGCACAGAAAGGAGGGAGTTGAACACAAATTACCTCCATGGTCGAGTTGCCAGGAGAAAGCCATTACTGTGCCGAAAACGCCGGCTTGCAGTATGCCAGACAGCACCTGGACAAAAGCCTCACAGCTTCTGGAGCTGAGTCATTTGGAGTGACGAGAACAAAATGTAACGTTTGGAGAGGAGTCAACAAGGCCTAGGGTGAAAAGTACACCATCCCCATTATAAAGCATGGTGGTGTATCTTTTCTGTTTTGGGGCTGTGTGAGCTCCAGTGCACAGGGAAGTTAGTCAAAATTGATGGCAAGATGAATGCAGCATGTTATCAGAAAATACTGGCAGACAATTTGCATTCTACAGCTCGAAGGCTGTGCATGGCGACGCTCCTGGATGTTCTGACAAGCCAATGTTCCGACATGCCAATGATCCAGAGCATAAGGCCAAATCCAGTGGCTGTATCAGAAAACTCTCCTGGGAAGTCTTTCCACAAGTTTTAGGAGTGTGTTTATGGGAATGTTTGACCATTCTTTTGGAAGTGCATTTGTGAGGTCACACACTGATGTTGGACAGTAAGGGCTGTTGGAACAGGAAGGGGCCATTTCTAAACTGTCCCTAACACCAGTTCCAACATGACTATGCACCACTGTAAAATGCAAGGTGCATAAAGATATTGATGAGATTTTGAAGTTTACCGTTGAAGAACTTGACTGGCCTGACCTCAACCCGATAGACCTTTGGGATGAATTCGAGCAGAGACTTCGAGCCAGGCCTTCGTGTCCAACATCAGTGTCTGACCTCACAAATGTGCCTCTCCAAGAATGGTCAAATTACCCGTAAACACACTCTTAAATGTTGTGGAAAGCCTTCTCAGAAGAGTTCAGGCTGTTAAAGCTGCAAATGCGGGGCCAACATCATATTCAACCCTATGGATTAAGAATTGGATGTTACTCAAGTTCATATGCATGTGAAGGCAGGTGAGCGAATACTTTTGGAAATATAATGTGTGTGTATATATATATGATTGATAGATAGATAGATAGATAGATAGATGAGTGCTCACAGAAGGTTTTCAGACCCTTTTAAGTTTTCCACATTTCGGTGTTTCACACTGATTTTAAAATGGAATCAAATTCTTTCTATCCATTTATGAACCATCATTCTATGCACAATATCCCACAAACAAAACAGGTATAGTTTCTTGTTTAATTTATTTAAAAAATCAATACTGAAATATGTACATAAGTATTAAGACCCATCACTCAGTACTTGGTAGCAACGACTCAAGTCTGTTTGTAAATGATGCTACAAGCTTGGCATATTTTTCTTTTGAAAGTTTCTTTTATGTGGTGATCAATTCTGCCCACACTCTGGACACTTCACAAAAACTTTGTTTTGAGGTGTTAAAGTTGTGGCTCAACCTAAAATAATTTTAATGAGGGAGTAGAAAAAAAGTGTGTTGACAGGTGAACAACGAATATTGAAATGCAAGTAAAAATTATGTATTTATGTATGGACCTTAAACTTCTGAATAATACACTGAAACCTGGGATTGCAAGTAACTTGGTCTGTAAGCGTTCTGCAGGACTAACAAAATTTTTTTGTAAATTTGAAATTTGAACTTAATAAACGTGCAAGGTTTTGATACACGAGAAGTATGCATGCGCTTTGTCTGCCAACCGTCACATGATCACAATTGAGCCAATGCTTCTTCTCTCTCTCTCGTGCTGTGGGATTGTGGGTAATCATCTCCCATGCAGTGGCGGCTGGTGCAAAAATTTTTGGGGGGGCACAAATAAAATTTAAAATTAAACTTTTAATAATCGCCTGTAAATAGCCATAAGAAGTGCTGGAAAAGCACCGAGTGTAAGATCGGCCGCGATCACTTGACTGCTGCTTATTTAGAAGATCAGGTCGATCTGGTTCAAGCTATTTAACTTTTTTTCACTCTTCGTCCGATCGCCTTGCGAAGGGGTATTTTAGCAAAGAAATTACAGAATTTCCTCTCATATTTATCTGGCTTCCATGTCAATCACTATTCAATACGTTAACTAACAATCTGCTGACCGTTAATAAGACCCGTTGAGAATGGTCCAATCACATGAGCCCAAATATTTAAAAACGATATTGATTCGCTAAGAACAAAAATGGGAGGGTTCGGGGCGCAAATCGCTGGGCCCCAAAGGTGATTTTGAAAAAATCCAATTAGAGCTCAACCTCAAATCACATGCTTTTTAAAAATTAACGCGCCTACATTGACACTCATTTGTCCGGCGCCCCGCGTACACGAGCACAAATGAACGTAATACAGTTTAGATTTTTTTTTTTATTGTAAATAAATTTTATTAAGAAATACAGTGGAATATTGTAACAGCGGAACTAAATGACTTTATTTCATTATTAAAATAAATAATTATTATGTTAAATAATTACATGTTAATGTAGCATTCTTCTCTGCCTAACTTTAAGGGGGCATCGCCCCTGCACCCCTTATTGACTGGCCACCACTGCTCCCATGTTATTATAACATTGTGACCACGTGAGTGCGTGCATGCATAAAGCTAAAGCAAGTGCCATTAGAGAGGTTTTACGGAGTACAGTGATTCCGTTAGTGTACGCGTGCATCATTAGAGAGGTTCCCTGTTAAAGATGTTTCCCGACTGAGCAGTGTTTCCGTTTGTGTGTATGTATATGTGTTTGTGTGCATGTGTGTGTGTGTGTGTGTGTGTCGTCCTGTAGCCCCCTCCCTCCTCCTCTCCTGTCTTGCTTTAGCTTCACATACGTGAAGTTAGAAGTTTTGTTAAAGTCTACACAATTTTTTTATGAAAACAGGAAAAAGGGTACGTCAGTTTACACACTGACTCAAGCGAGACATAAATTCTATTTGACAAACTAAACACTGAGATATTGTTTTAATCGTGGAATATCTTATTTTTCCAGAAACCCAATATTATTTGAAGCAATCTGACTCAACTTGACCTCTAGGAAGCTATAAATTACTTACACTTAGAAAACAAGTCATCTAACGCAGGGTATGCAGAGAAACATATATTTTCCACATGATATAAATAATTACAACACCATTACAAATCTGCCTTTAGGGCCAATTATTAGTCCCATGTAGTCCTACAGTGTAGACCAACTTTTGCAAAATCCTCCTCTGACATCTTTAGAAAACTGCTGATATCCTTCATTAAAGCTTAAATCTTAATAATAATAATAATAAGAAGAAGAAGAAGAAGAAGAAGAGCATTAAATGTAAAAAATAAATGACTGGATGGCGGAGCTTACTGCTACACTATGTTTGGATGTCTTTTTTTATTTGCACATACATTACCTATTGAACAATTTTTATTACTTTATTTACTTTATTACTATTATTACTACTTTTTATATTACATTTTTCCCCTTGTACTTCATAGTGAGTTGCACTCAGTGTCAGCAATCACATATACACCAGAAATCAATTTCTTCTGTGTGAAAAAAACCCTTGCCAAACCTTGCTGATTCTGAGTCTTTAATTCACACAAACACCTATCAGGGCTGCTACTTAAATATAGACATACAGTATGAATGAAATGACAGACATCCTGCTGAAGAGGACTCTATAACTAATAAATTGTACTGTATTTCCACATCCGTATGAAAATGACCAAACATGGTCTAATACATTTTTGCTGACAGATTGCTGATACTTTTCTGAACAACATTCATACAGGAACTTTTTTTTCTGCTTGTGCAACGGAATTTGATATGATGCATTAAGAAAACCGTGACTGCAAGTTAAAACATTAAAACATTTTTGATTGACTAGAAAGAAAAAAATCAGCTGCCATAGGTCAATGAAATTTTAAGCCACTGTATTTCAGTCTTCTCCAAGAGTATTGGGATAGCAACGCAAAATAATTTCTTTTGTGTCCATTGATTTTTAGGTTGATTTTTATTGATTTATATGGTTTAGGTCAAAAGTTGATTATGAGAAGATCAGTTTTTCAGTTTTTATTTCCTAATATTTATATCTACATATAGATATACAGCCCAGAACATGACACCTATTTTTAAAACCTACTAATATTGAATTAGGCATAAAAAGAGAAATGCAAAAATTAGAAATATTAATTAGAACACATGACTGACGGGTGTTTCTTGTTGCCCGGGTGTGCCCTGTTACACTGATTGCTTAAATTAATTATGTTTATATTAGTCAGGCAAAAAAAGAAAAAAAAAAACATATCAAAAGAAAAACTTGTATAAATATTTTAATTCTAAATTTAGTGCTATATGTTATATATTGTATAATATATAAATACATTATCATAATAAGAAGATAATATTATTAATGTTATATTAATGTAATGTACATCATACAATTTTTATTTTTCTGAAGTTTGTGGGCTGATATATATATATATATATATATATATATATATATATTTGTTATGTTGGGACGGCAATTGTTGTTGAAAACGATAAACCAACATGAAGACCAGAATGTAAGTCATTTTGAAGTTGAAGAAATACAAGACAAAAGAAAAATAAGCACACAAAAAGAACTGTAAAATATACAGAAATTTAATTGTATTAATGTATTATTAGTCCTTTATATTTTCTTTTACATAGAGTAAAGCCATATCCATCTTCTTTTAAAAAAATGAAATCTTCTACATAATCAATTTCCACACACTAGTTAAAGGATCCTCTTCCTGTTTCTCCTCTTCCTGTGCCTGACCTTATGGGTTATGGCTAAAGGTTAGACATTCTTTTCTTAAAATGCCATTGTACATTACACAGTACTGAACCACGTCTTTCTAAATGTCAAAAACCATCAGAAACATTCGTTGCTGTCTTTTGTCCTCATGCTGCCTATGCCGTCATATTTGAGCATGAGATTCAGATACTAGAGACTTCCATGGATTTATGTAGAATGGAGGTGGAGGACATCTGAACATCTATGATGGCTTAAAAGGAGAGAATTCACCCTCCAATATTCATATTCAGTTACATTCAGAATGCTTCAGAATTGCAATTAGAGTTTTCCTTCAAATAATTTTTGTATTCAATAAAAAAGAGAATGTTAATATAAATGCCTTAATAATAATAATAATAATAATAATACCACAAATGTAAGAATGAAACAACAGCTTTACTACAGTCTAATGTAGTTTATTGAGTATTTTTGTTCTAATTTATAAATAAATATTATATAACTGTCCCTACGGTATTTTCTTCCATATTACCATGTATGTGCGTTATGGCAGGTCACAGAACATTCACATAACTTTCTTACAGTATAATAAATAAAGAAAAATTGTCTACAATTAAGTTTGGCTTTGAATTAATTTCTTCACGATAACATTTCCTCTCTTTTTTCCAGTTCAGACCCCAGCACCATCAAGCTGCCACTGTTGAGCCCTTGAGCAAAGCCCTTAAACATCACATGTATAAATGAGAAAAACATGTAAGTCACTCTGGATAAGGGTGTCTTTGCTAAATGCATAAGTGTAATGCAAGTACTTCACCGTTTTAAATGTAATGTACGTTTGAGACAGATTGATTTTTGGCATATTTTTCTGTAGTGACTTGCTGCAACGCATGCATGTCTTTCTGCTCTTTATCTGTAGTGATCTTCCCACAGCGCTTCATTTGATGATGAGTGACACAGACGATTAACAGAATTACAATAACAATGCCAACGATTATCCCAAGAATAGCTCCAACTGACAAAGGAGTAGGCTCTTTCGTCGGAATCCTGCTTGTAGGTATAATGGATGGGGTAGTGCTTATTCCCCCTGTGTCATCACACGTGGTACTATCAGTGACATGAAATCCCATGTTGCATGTACAGATGTATCCCCCAGGAGTATTAATACAGTTCTGATCACAAGACCGTGAGTCGCACTCATCTATATCAACGCAGATGTAAGCGCCTAAATTTTCTTCTAGCACGTAGCCATTCGGACAGTCACACTGATGAGGGTTGTTATAGTCACAGACAGCCGGACATTTTGAATGCGGACAATAAAGCGTGCATTTGTGTTTGTCTTCCGATGACACTCTGTACCCTTCTGAGCATTCACATTGATAACTACCTACGGTGTTATTGCATATATGTTCACAAGGCCCGGAAAAACATTCATCCTCATCTTCACACTTGTCCTTTTCCTTCCTGAAGCCTTTCTTACACCGACACTCGAAGCCGCGGGCAGTGCTGACACAGTAGGAGTTTTCTTCAGGACAGAGTCTTTCACCGCCGCAGTTGTCAATACGCTTGCAGGTCTTTCTATCCTGCAGAAGATCATATCCATTAGGACACTCACAAGCATAATGCTGTCCTTTCGCTACGCATATGTGGGAACAGTTTGCTCGCAGACATGGGTTGATGCGTGCTCTGCTACAACTGACATTGTTGCTTTCAAGCTTATAGCCTGGAAAACAGGTGCAAACAGACGCATCGTCCGACTTGGAGCAGTTGTGTTCACATCCTCCTTTATACACTTCACAGTTCCAAGGCGCTTTAACCCAATCGCCTTCTAAACAGATGTATTTCGTTCCCAGACGTTGATCTGTCGCATTGCTCGCACTGGGGATTTCTTGGAGATCTTCTCTCGCGAAGCCGAAAGGAGTTTCGTACAGGACTTGTGGCCCGAGTCCCGGGCACTTCGAAGCGACTTCGTACTCGCACAAGTATCCCTGAACCGCATGATTACAGTCTCGTTCCGTCCATGCCGAATCCTCTTTAGATAGGGACACACACTTCTGAGAGCAGACGAGAGCATGGCTTTTCCAGTTAGTGAAATTGGTTGCTGCATCTCCAGTGATCCATGTGAATCCTTTCAGATCCAGGGTGGGCTCCTCAGTAGAGCACGAGTCCTTCGTGTACTTCAGACCAATCCAAAAGTTTCCAGTAGATCCAGTTAACAGCTCTGAGACGACACTGTTCGCTCTGCTTGATCGCACAGTCATTAAATGCCCTCCTGCGCCCTGGCAGGATTTCTGAGCCGAGTGGAAATCCACGCGCTCCGCATGCAGTGTAACGCAGTACTCATCCACGCAGTTGCCCTGAGCGGGTTTCCTCCCCTGCACTCGGAGCAGCGCGAGCGCCATGACCGCTCCTAGAAAAGCCTTCATCCCTGACCAACAGCAAAGTTCTCGTTCAGGTTAAAGTTACCCCTTCTTTCTTTCTTTCTTTCTTTCTTTTTTCTCTGCCCGTACTAGTTGTTCCAAGCACACGTTCCGTCCCGCTACTCACGGCTCCGGTGAATGTGGCGCTGGTTTTATACGCTGTGCTGGAGGAGTTCGGGAGGAAGTGAAGTGGCTGTTCCTGGCTCCGCTCCCGTAGCGTCCGCCGCGCGCGCCTCGCCTCACAGCCACGCAACAGCTGCAGCAGCACGCAGCCAGGACACACATTCGTTCCTCCCTCAGCTCCAGCTAACCGAGCTGACTAACTCTTCTTCACGGTTTCGTGTTTGGATATGTCATTACAGAAATAGAGGCCCAGGGAACATGAACGTCAAGAACGTGTAACAGAGACCCCCGGAGCAAATTCCCCCCCCCCAAACAGAGAGCTCCAGAGTGAAAGCAGATGATTTTTATCATGAAACTGAAGTGAATGTACTTCCAGAGCATGTCCTCCAGTACTTCCACTCCGAGCCTTTTGTCTTTCTACTCATACTGTACATATGGACAAATAAAGTCATTTTGCAAAAAGTCTTATTATTTATAAAAGAAAAAAATAAAGTAAAAAGAAACTTCTATGAACAATATATCAAGTTATTCATCTTGCAGGAACAATTTACTATCGTGTAGAAACTAATATTTTACTTGTAGAACCAAATGATTATCTTGTGTGCATGGGTTGTTATCTTTTGGAAAACAGGTTATTATAAATATATTGTGGGAACAAGTTAATTATCTTAACACATTATTTTTCTTTTGCAAAACAAATTATCTTGTGGGAACAAATTATTATCTTGGGTAAAACAAATTATTATCTTGGGTAAAACAAATTATTATCTTGGGTAAAACAAATTATTATCTCGTGAACACAAGTTACTTATCTGGTGGGAACAAGTTAATTATTTGAACACATTATGTATCTATTGCGAAACAAATTACCTTGTGAAAAAAATATATTATCTTGGGCAAAATAAATTATTATCATGTGAAAAGTTATTTATCTTGTGGGAACATGTTAATTATCTTAACACAAAATTTATCTTTTGCAAAACAAATTATCTTGTAAAAAAATTATTATCTTGGGCAAAACAAATCACTATATTGTGCAAACAAGTTATTTATCTTGTGGGAACAAATTAATTATCTTAACGCATTATTCATCTTTTGCAAAACAAATTATCTCGCGGAAACAAATTATTATCCTGTGGAAACAAATTTGTATCTTGAGAAAAAAGTTATAATCTTATCAGAACAAGTTAATTATCTTAACACTTTATTTATCTTTTGTGAAACAAATTATCCTGTGGAAACAAAATATTATTTTGTGGTCACAAATCCGTATCTTCTAGAAAAAAGTTATAATTTTGTAGGAGCAAGTGAATTAATATCGCATTATTTATCTTTTGCAAAGCAAATTAAATATCTTGTGCAAAACACATTATTATCTTGTGGAAACAAGTTATTCATCTTGTCTGCACAAGAGAACATATTATAAGTCATATGTTAAAGTACAGTCATACAATAACTGGTCAAACGAATCAATGAATACCATCATATTCCAAATGTACTTTGGAAATTAACGGTGTTAATATACAGTAAATGCATTCTGTCTCCATACCGCTTATCCTGGGGTACATTCTGGATTGAGTGACAATCCAAAGAACAGTCCTATTGCAGGTTAATGCAAATGCAACTTTATGTAAAAGCCTAGCCTGTTTATGCACATAAAAGATTTATCCCTACAAAAGAAATAATTTGTTCTTTCAAGAAAAATAGTTTGGAAAGTCAAGATAAATGACTTTTTGGGTCATTGGTGACTTTAATTGGGGATTTATCAGACTAATGCTCCATGGTCTGGTGCTGATGACCTCACGCCCATTTTAGGAGCTTTCACTGGTGTACAGGAGTCAGCATTGACGTCCTGACCAGTCTATCAGAACTAGCATTCACTTATTCATTGTAGCTTTTCCGTGGATATCAGACCAGATGGACTAGCCTTCATCCCCCATGCACACCAGTGAGCCTTGAGTGCCCTTGTCTCCAGGTCACCAGTTGTCTTTCTTTGGAACACTTTGGTGGGTACTAACCACTGCATACCAGGAACAAACCTATTTTTCTAGAGATGCCCCTGCTTCCAACACATGAACTTCAGGCACTAACTTGCTGCCTAATATGATAATATAACCATCCCTTGACAGGCATCACTGACTGTAATGAGGGAATCAGTGTTTTTCATTTCCCTTTCAACATTATTCACTTTGCTTATTCAATGAGCCTACTGTTTTGATGAGATAAAAGTCCATGAGAATTCTCAGGGCTTGTCCCTGATAGTCCCTGACGCCACCACTGGGTTTTTGCAGAAGTCTACATGTCTGCAGTTGACTCACTGGTGATTAGGAAAACCATTTACCAAAAGGAAGTGAAGCCCACCTGTTACTCAGATATCACCAAATAGAGTGTGCCCACTTTTAGTATTGTGGGAACAAGTTAATTATCTTAACACATTATCTTTGCAAATCAAATTATTATCTCGTGCACAACAAATGAGTATCGTGTTGAAACAAGTTATTTATCTTATAGGGAAATTTTTTTCATCTTAACACATTATTTATCTTTTGCAAAACAAATTATATTGTGGGAAAAATATTATAATAATTGGAAACAAATTCATATTTTTGGAAAAAATTATAATCCTGTGGGAACAATTTACTTATCTTAATACTTTATTTATCTTTTGAGAAACAAATTATCATGTGGAAACAAATTATTTTGTGGACACAAATTATCTTGTGGACACAAATCTGAATCTTTTGGGGAAAAAAGTTATAATTTTGTAGGAACAAGTTAATTATCTTAAATCATTATTTATCTTTTGAAAAACAAATTAAATATATTGTGGAAACAAATTATTATCTTGTGCAATACAAGTTATTTATCTTGTCTGCACAAGACAGTATATATGAATACCATAATTTTTCAATACCGCTTATCCTGGAGTACACCCTGGATGGAGTGATAATCCATCGCAGGTTAATGCAAATGCAACTTCATGTAAAAGCCTAGCCTGTCTATGCAGATAAATAATTTGTTCCTACTAGATGAATTATGTGCTAGGTCAAGATAAATGACTAGAAATCATACAAAAAAACAAAAAAACAACAGTCGTTTTGGGTCATCTGGGACTTTTATTGGGGATTTATCAGACCATAAATGGTCTAGCACTGATGACCACATGCCCAACTTCCGGAACTGACTGCATACTTGCTGCCTAATATGATAATATAATCATCCCTTGACAGGCTCGCTGTAATGAGGTAATCAGTTTTATTAACTTCCCTTTCAACATTATTCACTTTGCTTATTCAATGAGCCTACTGTTTTGATGAGATAACAATGAGAATTCTTAAGGGCTTATCCCTAATAGTCCTCGAGGCCACCAATGGGTTTCTGCAGAAGTCTACAGGTCTGAATTTGACTCACTGGCAACTGGAAAACCATTCACTAAATGAAATATCTGTGACGCAGATATTATCTACAGTATTTCCAAAAGGCATGTAGACGCCTTTATGTAAGGGTAATAAGTTAAGCACATATTTACACATCTACATTTGTGTTACTGACTCAACTGACTTTCCTTTCTCTCTCTCCCCTGTTCCTGTCTCTGCTCTAAGTGTGTTAAGATGAATAATAAGTGGGAAAATACAATGTTGAGTCAAATTATTTCATGACAAATTGTGGTAGTGGTAGTGACACTCAGTGTAGACATGTTTAAAGTATTATGAGTTAAGCTGAAGCATAATGAGTGTATAAACACACAGATTGTTGCAGGAGTGTTAGGAAGCCAGACAGTTTAGTCAAAGTCAAAGCCAAATATATTTTTAAAGCATATTTAACACAACACAGTTGACCCGTACTGTGTAAAGTCCAAAATAGCTGCAGACATAAAAACCGACTCAAATAGAATATGCAGAATATGAGGAGGCAACAAACTGGGATCATTGTGAAATGGGAAGGCAAGCAGTCAAAATGCGCCATCCAACCTATTTAAGGATGGGAACACCGCATGCTTCTCTGTCTCTGGCTGCATCCCAAACACATACTCATGCAAATTTATCATCAATCCAGATGCTGCTGCTGGTCATATTCCTGAATTCTGTGGGTGGAGAGTAATGCCAGGCTGATGATGTGATAGTATAAAGAAATTGCACTATGAATAGAGTGTCCGACTTTTGTAAAGCATAGAATATACTAGATGAACACAACAGATGTTGTACATTCCGAAAGTATTTAAATGACAAGCCTAGTTCTTTTGTTATTTGTTTTACTATGCACTTTTATGGACCAGGCATAAAAGAAGAGGAAAATGAGGAGAAACATTTTCCAGTACAAACAACTGAAAAAAGTGTTATGGTAGAAGTCTGTAAAAGCTTCACAAAAGAAGAACACAACAGTTTAGTAATGTCAGTGGATTGACAGCTTGATGCAGTTAATTCAAGCAAGGGACTACACAACTTTTAACCTGTTTCCACAAGTATTAAGTGTTCAAGTTAACCTGGGACTTGTGATCAAATTTCTGTGAATTTCATTCGCGGGTCTCGGGAGGTTCAGAGCCCAACACAGACAATCCCGTGAACATTCAGCGAGTGCCTGAAAATCGACAGTTATCTTGTCGCCAAATTGTGGAAGAGGCACATCTGTCTGTGAACCTGACCTCGCTACATGTTTGGGCCATTGAAGAAATGAAAGGGCAGCGTGGGATTATATAAAGAAATAAAGGGTGTGTGATAACTGTAATAAATAACTGTGTTCTCTTATTCTGAACAATCAAATGTCATACTTTCTTTCACTTTTAGACTTTTTCTGTACAATTGGTCACCTAAATATTGGGTGGTCAATTTTTTACAGCTAAAAGTTTTCTATATTTTTATATATTTCTATTTTTGTATCATTTTATTTCTCTTAAGCATACTTTATATTCTTTATTTGAAGACTCTATATTAAATTTTTATGTCATCAGCGGTGATACAAACATTTCACTTTGTATCATACTCTGACAGAAGTTTGAATTTACACATCTAGATATGATAAATATCAGGAAATGTAAATGAAAATCTTAACCACTGTCTTGTACTCTATATTCTATTAATTTTGTCTTAATTCTGTTAATTTTTATTTATTTATTTATTTATTTTTATCTATTTGGATATACCTATAATATAAAGATATTGATTTCATTTAAAATTAACATTTTTTATTTAACTTTAATGAGCAAGGAAAAATATTCTGAGGAAGAACCATTAAGGGTAACCTAAATTAAAAGCAAATCATTTCTCTTCTATTACTGCATGCTATTAAAGTCAGGCAGTGTCAGTGTTACAAGCAACCCAAGTAAGTATTATTAGAGTTTAGGGTTTCTTGTATCAAAGATACAAGAATGTTATAAAGATTTATTATTATTATATATATATTTTTTTTTAGCAAAAGTGCTTTTAAAAAAGTATTTATTCCTTCAATTTTTAAAGGTCAAAGTTTGTTTATACCATGACGGTATTTCAGAATTATTTTCGAAGGTGGAGAGTGTCAATATTTTTATACATGTTTCTAAATTATTATAGTAAAAATAGAAAATGTATATTTGGAAAATGTTTTCTTACTCATTTTTATGTTTACAGTTTTTACTGTTTTTATTTAATAGCATTTCACCATAAATTCCAGACATGAAAAAAAAAATCACTGTTTTGATAACTGCTAGTTAGCGGGACATTGTTAATGCTGAGAAGTTGATTATTTTCAGTAAAAGTTCAGTTTCCGTTTGAGGAAGTATGGGAGTAACAGATCTACACTTAAAAAAACAAGGAATATGTGGTCAGTCAGAGAAAATATTATGTATAGTTTAAATAAAAAATAAGTAGTTTCTCATCATAACACTATTTCATGCTTTCATTGAACTGAACCAACTTTTTAATCTACTAGTTTAAATTATTTAGAGGTAGTGCTATTAATTCACATGGTATTAATGTGACCAAATTCTATCCAATTAGCTTTGACTAGAATATTAACTTACATGCTAAAGTCATGTCACTTCCTCACTATGCCATGGTCCTGGGTTTGATTTTGAACTTCAGTAAGGAATTTTATTCTAGTAAACTACAGCATGGGTGAAAAGTAACCAGGCATTAAAACTTGTTCATGAAGTCCATATTTCTAATACAAATATATTGAAAGAAATTGTACTTTTACTTACTATGGAAAAATGAAAACAAATTTCAAAATAGGCACCAGTGGTGTCAACCAGTTTCCTCAAACAGCCAGGGATAAAATGGTAAGGAAGTCTTCCAAAGGAAGTCGTTTGGAATATTCCTGACAACCTCCTGAATCTGCGGCTCCAAGTCCACCCGTGTGCCCTCCTGCGCATTTTCCGGAATGTTAGCTGGGACGACGCAGACCTCATCAATGTCTCCCAAGCAGTCCAGATATCACTCCATGTGATCTCTTTTCCTTATTGGGTACCACAGAGGCTACCAAAGTTCTACAGGTATCTTATATGGTATGTTTGTACATACTACCACATTAGATGTGTACTGGTATAGTACAGTACTGACAGTAACATGTGAGATACCTGCTGAACCTGACTGTAATACCAAAAAGTATCACTATATTCATAAAAAGTACTGAAAATTGATACCATGTTTTTGTTGCACTGCATTCATTGGCTGGGGTTTCAGCATTCAATCCTGGGCATTCTGTATAGCAGGAGAGCCACCTAGCACTGAGGCACCAATGCCAGTCCAATGATACATACTATGTAAATATTACCATTAGTACTAAACACATATTTATTTGACAATATCCGGCTACATCTACTATATCAGCAAAATGTATAATGGGATTTTATTTCATGCCATTGATGAGTTTTAAATTATATTTGAGCTGTATAACAGCAATGGTTTTAACAATGGTTTTAATGCAACTTTGGTTAAATAATATAATATGGCCGATGTATACACTTAAATTTAGTAAAGTTTTTTTTCCCCCAGGGTGAAGTTCAGACTTGATTCTGAATGGAAAATGAAAAAATTTGGTTTCTTCAGAGTAAAAGACTCTAATTACTCTGCTTACTCCACATACTGTAGCCATTTATCATCTGACATTAGGAATTTTTATTATTTTGTCATGTGATTTCATATTGCGCAAATGTTGAAGTGAGTATGGAACATTTTTGTGGAAAATTCACAGTGCAAAGGGAAAATTTACAGATTTAAACTATATTGTGCCAATTAACCTGATAGTGATAAAACATATTACAAAACAATGGAATGAATATTATTCAGTATTATAACTGAGAATGCAATTAACTTGAAGGAGCCTAAAAACAAATTATAACCCTACCAGTCTTTATTACAATAGGGGATTATTTTGATATTTTAACATAAATATCACTAGCAGTCCTTCGTAACCCCAAAGCCCTTGATTCCAGCTAGGGTGGGCCTGTTTGCTTCATGAACCTACAGTACCACCTAATCATGCTGGGACTACACTGTGGAAGGAAATGGGTGGCGGACTATTGTGAGGTAATTTTCAAAAAAACATCGTATTGTGCTATCCTAAAAGTACTAAGTGCAAACAGAAAGATTTTTTTCCCATGTGGATCACATTATATCAGACATTCCTTTACCTTATTGTGAGCAGTACCTTTTATTGAAAAGGCCTGGGACTGAAGGACCCCCAAAACAAATACCAATTGAAGGAAGCTGCGCAAGAAACCTGGCAAAACATCACAAAAGAAGGAATGCAACAGCTTGGGGACATCAGTGGGTCATGGGCTTGTTGTGATTATTGCAAGAAAAACATATGCAGCCGAATTTTAAATGCTATCTCCTTAAAATTACTTTTACTTACTTTAACTGACTACTTGTTTTAGTACTTTTGCTTTTGTAAAGGGTCCTCTCTCAAATAGTCCTATGTTCTAAATAGTTTAACACATCTACCTGTAAATTTCAGGAAGCTGAATTTCTGATCTATTGGCTGATATAAATCATTTTGCATCAATTGCATATATACAAAACTGGTTCATGGGGGTTGCAGATTTTGACCTGTACATACGGTATACAACTAGTTCAGACTGGGGTAAACAATTCTAATTTTTTTTTATACTGTCATGATCACTGTCATGATATATTGATCACTTTATTTTGTTTTCTATGTAGTTAGCTGTCACACAGCTACCTCATTATCTCATGTCAAGATTTCTGGTGGCAGATTGCTACAGACAAAATGAACAGAGAAATTGTGGTTTAGTAGTGTGAACTGTCCCTCCTGTTATTGTTCGGTTATTTAAATCTATTTTTATTACAGTTTGGCAAAAACATTTAACTTGGCATCTACTACGGTGGAGTCTGGAGCAGATTTCCTCATTGCATTATCCTACTCTATTATATAATCTGGTCTCACTGTTATTTATTAAGGGACAGCAGTGAAGAGTTTGTTCAGCTTGCTGAGATGGTGAGGTTTTGCAGATCTCGGTAGTTCCCACACAGAACTTGTTATGTGATTTATTAAACCTAAACAGTTAATCATGATCCCTCAAGATAAAAGGAAGAAACTGACATTCTCCTACTCATGACTGTTAGTGACATGTGGGACTGCCACAATTTTTTCTTATGCCAGTAGTTCACACAAACAAATGACCTAAGAAAGGACTTCGCAAACAGAATTCAAAAGTAAGGCCAAAATGTTTCTGAGCCCCTCTAGTGGCTGACTGCTGTGCAATTTAAAGCACTCCTATTCCAATGGATAGTGGGTGAGATATAACTCAAACATATATCTCAAAGCACATATTTACAATTTTTCTTTGGGAATATTTTAGCAGTTCCTCGAATGACCACTAGGAGCTGAGTCCAAAACCCCCAATTCCCATGGACCCCCATGTTAAAATGGCCAACTTTACAACAGAAATACTGGTTTCCATAGCTAAATTTCATATTCATGTCAGTTGTATGGGGTGAATTTTTATCAGTTAAAATGACATTTTTAACTGCCACAAAATACTCATAATTAGGGGTATATCTGATTTGATTGATAGCTACATTGAAGTTGTCAACCCATTAGCAATCTGCTATCCATTACTTTAGCCAACCAGCTAACTGGAATTATTGTAGTTTAACTTACCCACATAAATGTAGGAGTTCAATCAAATGCAAAGTAATATTAGCATATAAATTTACATGTGCATTTTAGCTAAACTAAAGCTAAGCTAGCTAGCTTGTGCAAATTGAAGTAAGTAGGCATTCCAACTCAGCTGGGGCTCTTCTACCCATTTATGGATTAACAAGGGTTTAGGCACCATTGCCAAAATGGTGATTACCAGAGCTCCCACAACTGACCTTCAAAACCGCTCATCAGAATGGTGGGTGATGTCACGGAAGGTTGCTCAAGTTTTTATTCTGCGTATATTTCCACTATGCACCTACAGTTTTACAGTGTAGAGAGCTTTCAAAGTTCGACAACAGCAAAGCCATGTCCTGACCTTCAAAGTACATTAATTGCAACAGCTATAAGGATTCTACAGGTGAGGCACAAGCATCTTAAGCAGAAACTGGAACTGGATTTAGCATACTGCATTGGATGCGCGAGTTGGATCAGTGAGAGTAATAATGTTTATCATACCATATGTTGGCAGGAGAAGGTGGTTATGAGACTTATGAGACAAATAACATGAGACAAATAACCTATTTTATTGGAAAAGGGTATACAAATTTCTATTATTGTTATTGTAGCTCACCTTACACTCATAAAGACCACATGGCCTTTCCACCATGTATGTACTCACTCTCATTATCATTACAGCTACCTGAGCAAACAGTTGCCTTTGACTCTCCTTCCTCACTGCACCAGGTCTTATCGGCATAACACTGACCTGTTGCTTCCTCCTGAAGAGGACTTGTACCCAGACAATAGCAGCAGGCACAATAGAGGCTCAAGGCTATCAGTGGGCTATGGCTGAAACTTAAATCAGACCCACACAAACACACACACACACACGTACACACACACAAAAAAAACTGCTCACAAGTAGACACAGCCTTAACCTTCTCTGCTTTAGAGCGTAGTGTCTGGAGCAACTTCATGCCACCAGAACATCTAGAATGTTCCTCCTCTGTTGCACCTCATACCAATTGAGCTTTAAGCTTTTAAAAAGACAGCAGATTGGAGGGTGTGGGCCAAAGGCTGTAGGTGGCGCATTACATTGACATTGTGCACCAAGATATAACTATAGCTTGGATGAGTATCAAGAAGGAGGACAGGAGAGCTACAACCAGTTAGCCCCACTTAAGGTGCAAGTCAGAGGAGATCTACCCATTGTCCTGGCACACTTACTGGAGCATTTGTTGGAAACAGATGGAGCCACTTCATTCCTCCATGAGACCATAAGAGGTGGCAATTGAAAACAATCAGAACATTTCACAACTGTGCTTCCCCACTTCCCCCACAACACGCCTTGAGAAAAAGTTGTCTTGCAATCCAGTCTCAACTCAGTTCCCCTGTGGCTTGCTCTTCATGAAACACAGAAACCAGTAATAGCTTTGGCAGAATCATGTGCAAGCGCTTGAATTTCACATTTTTAAGAGAAAACCACTGTGTACTAAACTGGATATGGTTGAGATAGGATTGTCAACAGACAAGCATTCCTCTTTGATGTTCAGCAGGTAAATATAAGTTCCTTTTAGAAGCACGATTGGAGCTGTCGGTCACCCATTTGACCCTCTGTTGTACACTCATGTTCAAAAGTTAGTACCCCCCTATTTTAATTCTAGGCATTTTTGTGTAAAAAAACCCCCATAAAAATCATGGGTCTTAGTATTAGGCAAATACAACCTCACAACAACATAAACTTTTTTCACTGTATCATTATTTATTTAACATAAATGAAGGCAAAAAAAACATGTGGGGAATAATGAGTACTCCCTTACTGCTTTAAAAAGAATTTAATAGGGTAAGTCGCAGCCAGGCATTCAAGACAGTTGACAACCTTACCACCAGCGGAATCATCTACAGACCTCAATGTGCATGTTAAATGACAGTACAATTAGAAGAAGACTCCATACTTGTTTGGAAGGGCTGCCAGAAGAAAGCCTCTTCTGTCTAAAATGACGTCTGAGGTCATCATCTGAACCCCATTTGAACAAAGTATAAAGCTTCTGGAACAACGTCCTATGGACAGATAAGACCAAATTGGAGTTGTTTGGCAAAAAAAACCAACAGCATTTCAGCAGAAGGAATAATGATTTGGGCTTGTTCTGCAGCCACAGGACCTGGGGACCTTACAAACATTGAGTCAACCATGAAAATCAACTCTGTATACCAGAGTATTCTAGCGGCTAATGTGTGGCTATCTGTCTGCTAAGGTTTGGTCGAAATTTGGTCATGCAACAGGACAATGATACGAAGCACATAAAGAAAGAATCAAGATTTTGAAATGGCCTTGTCAAGTCCAGACCTCAGCCCAATTGAAATGCTTTGGCGGGACATTGAGAGAGCTATGCATAAGCGAATGTCCAAAAACCTGATTGAACCAAAGGAATGTTGTAAAGAAGAATGGGAACATTCCTCCACAACAATGTGAGAGACTGATAAAATCATATAGGAAACAATTTCCTTAAGGTATTGGTGATAAAGGTGGATCAGCAAGCCATTGAATCATGTGTGTGTTTAGTATTTTTCCACATTTTTTAAATAAAATAATTGCACTGTGAAAAAAGTTATATGTTGTTTATCTGAGGTTGTGTTTGCCTAATGCTAAGACCCACTTTGATCAGATGATAAAATGAAAAAAGAGGTTATTACGTTTTGACCGTGACTGTCAAAAATGTCAAACTGACATTTGGTTCTTGCTCCACTGCAGCCAGCTCACATCTTCAGGCTAAATATTATTTTATTCCCTCCCTATGCTTATTTGAATCTCTTTTTTTGCTGCTTTTGACCTGTACTTTTTTCCTTTCTCATGCTCCTTCTCTCTTTGACATTAAAACTGGTGCCATGATTTATTATCTGAAAATCATAGTTTAAAACACAAAACTAATTGATGATTAAATGTGTAGGCTATTATTATTATTATTATTATTATTATTATTATTATTATTATTACTACTACTAAGGTTATTCATTTTATTTAAAGCTGACCTTTTATTAAGACCTTAGTATTATTTTTATATAATAAAATACTCACAGCTTTAATAGGGATGTGTAGACTTTTCTAATACATCCTGCTGCCCCGGTCATGCCAGATTATCTCTTTCTGTGGATGTAAGCAGTTCTTAGATACAGTTACTGACAAAACATCCCAGACAATAAAGCTAGTTTATGAGCTTGTGGGAATAGTGGGCATGCACAGGAAATCTGGGGAAACCACCCAGCACATCCTGGTATCCTCTGCTGTCATTGCAGTACTGGATACTACATTGGATTACTGCAGTTGGATTGGATGGGTGAAGTGGTGGGAACAACAGAACGCACTTTCTTGCTATAGTGTGTGAAAATGTAAAATATTCCATATATAAAAGAGAACTGTCAAATTTAGTGAAGTAACATAAAACTTCTGTAATTATTGCAAGTCTACAGCAGAATGAGGACACAGATAAACTAAATCAAATGCGATTATTCTAACTTCCTCTGTAAGAACTAAAGTACTTAGCTAGCAGAAACACTATAGTTGAGGAGTTTCTTACTTCTTGTGTTTCCTTATTATTTGCTTGCAAGTGTGTAGAAATAATAACTATTATTCATAGCAGCCCATAGAATCCTTTGTTTGCCTTTTATGAAATTTGGTCAACTCAATACACATAAATGTTCATGTAGGCGACCACTAGCTCTAGTGTGAACAACAGGACACATCTGGACATGTGGCAGGTCTGCGGTAATAACTGTTCAATTGTAATGTGATAGAACCTTTATTCCATGTCTCTCTGATTTCTAGGGTCATACAGAGTTCAACCGATCCTGTAATTTCCCTCTATTTTTAATTGTGTTCTTTTGATCCTTCTCCAACAAATTTCCTGCAATAATCAACAAATGTGGAACGCAGCACCAGGGGAGCATGTTTTTTTCATGATTCTCAGGAAGGTAAGATGGAGTGTTGAGGATGTCGCTAAATTATGATTTGTCAAACAATGTCTGCTATTTTGAAATTGAAAAAGGCTCACCTTTTTTTCTTTTATTCCTATATTTTCCTATACTGTAATTTTTGATCTAACATCCATCAGCTGTCATTGGATTGTAAGGACTTTAGGGTCTGACATTTTGGTCTGGAAAGTATAGCTCTCAGCATGGAGCTGGGTAATTATCTCGTAATCATAGTAAGGGAAATCACGGACAGATGTATTCTGCACATAAAAATGCACTACATGTCCAAAAATATGGGGACACTTCATCTTTACTGCCATACAGTCTCCTCTAAAAATACTGGTGTGCCAAGGGGCATTTTTAGCCTTCGTTTCCCGATAAGTATCGGGCGGATTGAGTGAACTGTACCTCAGTAAACTGTCAGTGTTTTTTGACCTGCTTCGCTTAAAAGGAAAGGATGCGATACGGGATGAGAGTGATAACATTTTAAGAGACCCTTTAACTATAAATGGAACCTTTAGGGATTTGTATACATCAGAAGCGACGGGCCTAGACATTGCCGGCTATCTAAGCAAAATTCCATTATTGTCGATTTCAGAGGAAGATCGAT